>JABUQX010017064.1:37500-45000 GCA_015478945.1 Trachelipus rathkii | reverse complement strand
ATTATGTATAAATATTTTTGTATTTAAATGTTTGTATGTTTGTTTATATCTAACGGATATAACCAAATATGCTTATGTTTAAATGCCCCTTTTATTTTCTGTATATATAACATTATTGTATTTTTATGTATTCAAATATTTGTATATATGTTTAGATCTTCGGATGTAACCAGTTATGCTCGTATTTGAATATTTACATTTGTATATTATTTTTGCCTTCAAATGTTTATATGTCTACTTATGTCTTCGGACATAATTAGATATGTTTGCATTTGAAAGTATAACTGTATTTTATTTATTATTTCTTGTATATTTATTATAACATACTTTCTCACTCCGTGTTTAGCGCAGGAAGTAATGTAGCACTCCATTACAACTTTGTAAAAATTTTAATTTATGTTCGTACTTATGCTAAGATTTGCGCGAGCAAAATTTTAGCATAAGTCGAAGTGAAATGATATATAAACCCGGCCTGTTGAGATGCTCTTCAGTCAGATAAAGTCAGATCAAATTATTAAGAATCAGAAGAAAATCTCACTCAAGATACTCTCTCCAGAAATCCTCCCGGCAAGAGCGATAAACTTCAAGGAAAAGGCTGTGACTTGAATTTCGATCACAAATTTTCGCACTAAACGAAGAGTCAGAGGCAATTGTGGAAAACGCGCTGGAAAAGGCTGTGACTACCAATTCGCCTACGAAGAGAGAGAGTATCTCAACAGAAGGGACTTTTGTTACTTTTATACTTTCATTGCATATTTTACTTATGTTGAATAAAAACATCATTTCAAATATGGATTTCTAAATTACCATCCTCTTATATAGGGTGCTTGCTCTTAAAGAAACCACCAACTTAGCAAGCCCTACCCTTATATATATATATATATATATATATATATATATATATATATATATATATATATATATATATATATATATATATATATATATATATATATTATAGGTTATATACACTATATATATATATATATATGTATATCGGTGTGTATAGAGATGTAAAAAAAAAGAATATATATATATATATATATATATATATATATATATATATATATATATATATATATATATATATATATATATATATATATATAGTATATAAAAGATGACGCTTAGCCCATTGAGCTAACCTTTGTTTTTTTCACATCCAAAAAATCATATAAATAATATGATTTAAACTTTCTTTTTAATTATTAAAATTTGCCTAAAATTTAATTAACAAAATGTTAAAGAAGATAAATGAAATAAGAAATTTTGTTCTCATTTTCTCAGTGTTTAAAAATCTTTTATTCGACTTTTGACATTCCTAACATTCCAATTTCGCAGATATTCAATCAATTTAAAAGAAAACTTCTAGGAAAGTAAAATAAAGTATCTAAAAATGTAATAAAAATAAAAATTTTGATTTTTCTTTAAAAGCTTATAAAAATGGTTAGAAAAATAGCTAGGAATGTTATTAAGAAACATCTTTTATTTATATAACTACTCTACCGAAAGAACCTACAAACAATAATAACCTACACACACACACACACACACACACACACACACACACACACACACACACACACACACACACACACACACACACACACAATTGATATACACTTACAATTCCTGCAATTTTTCTTTGAATCTAAGAAAGTGATGTATCCATTATCACATATATATTTTTTTAAAATAAACTTGTATCAGAGTCATTCTAGGGTTGACCGATGCATCGTGCGCTGTACGTGATGCGCTTTTTGGTGCGGTGCAGTGTCTGGGTGAGGTATGGTGTGGTGCAGTGTCAGTATTTGGTTTTAAATATTTAGAGGTGTGGTTTGTGGTGCGGTGCTGTGTGGTACTAAAAAAATTTCTTTTAGTGCGGTAAGGTAAGGTGCGGTGCGTGGTGCGTTCACTCTGTCTCACTTCGGTACGGAAAATCCTTGTTCTCGGATATCCAGGCTTTCCACCTATTTGTAACACTATCTAAATAAACTTCTTTTGTTTCCTTTTACATTCCATTCTCTATCTATTTCACTATCTATTTTATCAGCGATTTTTATTAATAAATCATTTACAACTTTTACCTAGGTATTTATTTATTTATTTATGTCTCAAGCACAGGCAAATTTTTAAGACTAGTGAACCACAAACTGTTTTTAGTGTGGTCGAGAGCGAGAGCTGCAGTAGATAAAATATTATATATAATGTCTTAATTACAAACACAGATGAATATATATATATATATATATATATATAAATATATATATAAAATATTATATTATTTTATATTATATTTATATATATATAATATATATAGATATATATATTATATATATATATATATATATATATATTTTAATATATATAATATATATATATAATATACTATTATATATATATATATAGTATATATATATAATATATAGATATATATATATAATATATATATATATATATTATATAATATATATGTATAAAATATTATATTATATTATTTATATTGTTTTATTTTATATTATATTATATTATATTATATTATATTATATTATATTATATTATATTATATTGGGTTTAAATGTGAATGTCGAGTTTGCGTGTTTCTAACTTAATTTTCAATATTTTGGGCGATTTTGCAAGTCTCAAATTTTAAATTATTTTCAAGATGAATATCTGTCAACCGTGATCTGGTTTTGCATTTAATGAATTTCATTCTGCTGAATAATTGTTCTCACTTATATGTGCTACCAAAAATTGTTGCATTCCTTTTAGTAAAGTTTATGATTCGTGAGAAATCTTTTTAAATGAGACTCCTATAGAAGGAAGACCTTTGTAAATTACATCTTAGGTCTGCTTTACATTGCATAGCAATTAACTCCATTTGAAGTTCTTTTGGCACCTGATCAATAAGGGTGTTATACTGTAGAATGGATATGAAAATAATATTAAAAACCTCTTTCTTTTATTGGAAAATATTGAAATCTCACAGAAAATTTGTTTCCTATGATTTCCAATTTTTTTATTTTTTTATTTACTTTTTTTTTATTTTTTTTTTACTTATCGTTCATATTCACACATTTTGTGTTTTTGTAAAAGTTCAAAGATGGTAATTTTCACCCATCTTTAGGTGGCTTTGCCAAATTTGCATTTTTGGTTAGAAATGATTTAATATGATAACGTAATTCAATTGCTAATTGTCCTTCATGCTGAATTTTCAAGTTAGAGGTCTTCGAGTGTGATTTAATTACAGTACCGAGCTTTCGTCTATAGTATTTCGTACATTTACAAGGAATAATTTTATTTTAGATTTTAACAATTTTGATAAAATAAATATCTTATATACTAATAACATATAAATAAATGAATAAAATTAATAATTTTTTAAAGTTAGAAAAGTTAACGTACATTGACTTTCTTGTTATTCAAAGATGTTTAAAAAATTGGATATTTCATTATATATAATATATATAATGAAATGTCCAATGTTTACTCGATGTAAGGTTATTCCTAAATAAAGTACAAATTTTGCTCAAATGTCTTTGGGTCTTTTGGCCATATATATGAGCCATATTTTTTTCCTTTCTTTTTTTTCTTTTTTTGTAGGAAATCATTATTATACAATGTATAATATATATATATTTTGTAGGAGATCAGTATTATATAATGTATAATATATATATATATATTTTTTTGGATTCTCACATAATGATGGTTTTTTAATACTTTTAATTTTATCTTTCTTCTTGAATGGTCAAATTTTGAATTTGCTTTGTTTTGCACCTAAGATGAACAAGGAATGCAGGATCTCGAACTCATGCTAGTTCAGGGACAGGTTTGCCTTTCATTTCCATGAAGGTAGAAATTTGGTCTCTAAGATTATAAATCACAAACCCGTTGAATCACTTGCCTTTTACTCAACCAGCGGATTTCACAGTAATAGATGAGATCTCCATTTTAAGATTGAAGTTCTTAAATATATTTAATATAATTGGCGGTAATGAAGCGAAAGTGACTTTATAAAATTTATATTTGAAACAATTTCGCTCATTAGTGTTTTGAACTTCGATGTTTTAATTTTCCTGGTGGATTAGACAATGGAAGGTTGAAAATTCCTTTGAACATAGTTGAAAAGAGCTTATTCCTGAGGTAATATAGGAAACTAGCTTTCTTTCCTGCCAATCATTGTCGGAGCTCCATCTGTTATGATGCTTTGAAATTTATTAAATGATCAATCATTCCTAAAGCTGTTTTTACTTCTTGAAAGACATTTCTCAGTGATTGAAAGCAAAACATTTCTTTTGTAACATTAGATGTTCTATTAATATCACGTACAAAAATTGAAAGCTCAGCAGTATCAGAAACCTCAGTACTTTCATAGATTTCAAAGAAAAACTTATCAAACTATTGGGAATAAAATTTTAGACCAGTCCAGTTTCAAAATTGGTAGAAATTTATTATTAACAAAATCTTTCTTTCTCAGGAAATATAATTTCAATCACCGAATGTAAACATTTATTCATGAAATCTCCATCAGATTAACTTTTCGAATATTTAGCAATTTTTTGACTAACAGCATAACTAGCATGCAGAACATTCATTATTATTAGTCATTTTATTATTGCTGTTTAAAATGGTATCTAATTCACCCTTTTGTTTCATTAGTATTTCTATTTTAATCTTTGTCACTTAACCCTTAATATTATGCTTAGAATGTTTAGCATTGGAATGGTGTTTAATGTTAATTAGGCTCGGAGCAAATCAAATACACAGGTTTAAAAACATTTCTAAAAAAAAGTAATACTGTGCCCACCGTTGCTGAAACATTTTACTTCCTTAGGAGATTTTTCGTTTCTTGGATAAAGAAACCATTTTAGAAGGAGAAAAATAATAACTAATAAAATATTAACAGGTTAATACAGTTAGGGCACAAGTTGTGCACAATGAATTTCAACCACTAGCAAACACTTTTAATATCGTGCTAAAAAGCAAGCTTAAGCTTGATCATGACATTCTACCAACCCAGCAGCCCCAGCCTTGTTCGCGATAGCTACGGTATCAGAGTTTATATTTAACAAACAAACACACAAACACAACACACACACACATATATATAAATATAAATATAAATATATATATATATATATATATTATATATATTATATATTATATTATAATATATATAATATATATATATATATATATATATATAAATATATATATATATATATAGATATATATATATATATGTATTTCATTTTTTGGTGTAGTCACGAGGACTAAAAGTAGTAAAACTTTTAATATAATTTAAGTAGTGGAGAGTGCCTACGAGGATGCTCACTACTCACTGCACTTTGCCAGCTAAAAGCAATCTCTTTCATGATGGCAACAATATGAGTTTCCTCTTAATATAAATATATATTATATATATATAATATATATATATATAATATATAATTATATATATATATATATATATATATATATATTATATATATATAATATATATATATATAATATATATTATATATATATATATATAATATATATTTAATGTATATATATATATTATATATATAATATAATATATATATTAATATTATATATATATATATATATATATATATATACTATATATATATATATATATATATATATATATATATATATATATATATATATATATATATTTATATTATTTACAGTTCACCACCGCTCACGGGCTGGGTCCTTTCAAGGAGGGGGCGGAAAATAAAATATTGAAAAGCCCACCCAATCTCCAGTCTAGCGCAAAGTTCTCAGGCGTGCGCAGCCTTGTTCTTTAAAGAGAGGAAGATTAAATATAGTTGGATAAGCAGAAGAAGGCAAGGAGTTCAACAGAACAGAAGTAGCTGGAAAGAAAGAAGCACCACAACAAACAAGTTTGGGGTTCTCAATGCTCACGCAAATTTCATGCGAGGGCAAGACACCTCTTGTGCTACGTGGGCGTTGCAAGGTTGGTGGAATGCGAGAGGTCAACTCCCCCAATCATCTGCCATTGTAGTACCTATAGAAGAGAGATAGTGCGCCAACGTTACGTCGTAGAGATAGAGGGTCAAGAGAGTTTGAAAGTAAGGGACAGTTTATTAGTCTCTTAGCTTTAGACTCAACCATATCCAATAGAAGTGTGGAGCCGGAACCCCTCCCCCCAAATGTGAGAACAGTACTCCATACAAGGGCGAATAAGGCCCTTATATAACTGGAGTAGCTGTGCAGAGGAAAAAAATTCCCGCAACCTAAACAGAACTCCCAGCTTCTTTGAGGCCACCTTAGCAACTACTGAAATATGGGATGTTACCAAACAATTTGTTGTTTATGTTAAGACCCGCAAGAGATGGTTAAGTTATTCACAGGAGAGACGTTAGAACTGTCGAAGGAAATAGGAAAGTTGGGAGGTGTTTTCGAGATTGAGATGTAGAGAAGGTAAGTTTTTAAAGAGTTTAATTGTGCAAGGTTGCGGTGACCCCGCCGGGAATCCCATCCAGATCAGCAAGAATAGAATTGGAAAGCTGAAGACGAGAGGCAACTTTAGATGCAAAAGAGGGAGCAGATTTGAAATAGTAGAAGAATGGAGAGTTGAGTCATCGGCATAATAGTGAACATAGTTGGAAGTAAAGCTGAGGAGATCTTTGATGAAAAGTAGGAATAAAGTTGGAGATAGAACTGAACCTTGCGGAAGACCACAATTAACAGGAAAGGAGGAAGAGGACGCTCCATCAACGAGTGCTGATATGGAGCAATCGGAGAGAAAACTTGACAAGAATAAGCAAAGAGAAGGAGGAAACCCAAAGGAAGGAAGCTTTTAGAGAACAGTGACGGTGCCAACCGCGTCAAAAGCTTTGGATATGTCAAGAGCCACCATGCAAGACTCCCTATGGTCCCTAAGGGCAGAAGACCATAAATCAGTTAGATAGGAAAGTATGTCACCAGTTGACCTCTGGCGACGAAAGCCATACTGATGATCTGAAAAAAGGGAATGAGGATCCAGATGATCCAAGAAATGAGAGTTGAGGAAGAGTTTCAAGATTTTAGATAGAATACAAGTGAGAGCTATAGTGTGATATTTTGAAGGATCAGAGCGGCTACCTTTTTTTGGGATCGGTTCAACATATGCGCACTTCCAGCTCCGAGGAAAAGTATTAGTATTAAGACAAAGAGAGTAGAGTTGAAAAAGGACAGGTGCCAGCTCGGAAGAACACTCCCTCAAAACACGGGGATCAATGCCACTAGCCTTCCTGGCGTTCATAGAACTCAAGAACCCATGCACAAAATCATGTGTAACCACAGGTAAAGACATGGAACCTGACTGAGAGGAGTAGGAGGAGGATGAGGAGAATCGTCAGGGTAGAATTAGATGAAAAAAGGAGGCCGAAGAGAATGGCCTTGTTCAGAGGAAGAGTTAGCACGAAGAACCGGTCAGAGCCGAATAAGGGGAGGAAAGGTAGATTTACAAAAGTTGTTAGA
>JABUQX010017064.1:27500-30000 GCA_015478945.1 Trachelipus rathkii | reverse complement strand
ACCAAAGTCATTCATAGGAAGAAGAGCCATACAACAGTGGATAGGCGATCACAATCTTATGCAGCTTCTTATATGCATAACATAAGAGTGCCATTGTCATGTGTCTCTGAATACCAGTGCCATGTGTCACTGAGTGCCAGGATCTGTGCAACTGAGTACCGATATATATATATATATATATATATATATATATATATAGTATATATATTATGTATATTATATATATATATTATTATAATATATTATATATATATATAGATACTATTATTATAAATATATATCTTTATATATGATATATATTATATGATATATATGTGTGTGTGTAGTGGTATGTATGTATGTATGTATGTATGTATGTATGTATGTATGTATGTATGTATGTATGTATGTATGTATGTATGTATGTATGTATGTATGTATGTATGTATGTATGTATGTATGTATGTATGTATGTATGTATGTATGTCTGTATGTCTGTATGTCTGTATGTCTGTATGTCTGTATGTATGTATGTATGTATGTATGTATGTATGTATGTATGTATGTATGTATGTATGTATGTATGTATGTATGTATGTATGTATGTATTAGTGCTCTTTGAAATTTATATCCTCTTACTTATTGTAGTCTGGAATATAGAAAAACTATTGCATTAAAATATATGCAAAGCAAACTTAAGAGAGACAAAAAAGTTTCTGAAATTTTTCGGAAACGAAAGTTTTTTCACGACTTTCTTTTACGATACTTTTTGGTCCATCAAAAACATTCTCGAAAACTTTCCAAATCAACTTTAATAAAAGTAATTTTTCACAGTTTATACGACGAACCTGATTATTATTCTTAAAAACTACTTTTATTACCTATCTTATTATATGTCCATAGTAACTTATCTCTCTCTCTCTTTCTCTATATATATATATATATATATATATATATATATATATATATATATATATATATATATATATATATATATATATATATATATATATATATATATATATATATATATATATATATATGGAGGTTTGTTTTTACGATGGAAATAAAACGCATAGCATTGAAGCTTATGGTGAAAAGTTTATTATGAGTCGAAAGAACAATGTATGGCATTTACTTTTTAAAGATTATCTCATTTAAATGTTGGCCGCGACTACGGTTTAAATGGTCCATCCTGAAGGTCCAATCGTGGACGACGCGTTCGAGCATAGCGACCGGTATGTCGCGAATAACGCGAGCAATGTTGGCTTCTAAAGCGTCGATGGAGGCTGGCTTATCCCTGAAGACCAGTGACTTCACGTAACCCCAAAGAAAATAATCCAATGGTGTGATATCGCACGATCTAGGAGGCCAATTCACAGGTCCAAAACGTGAAATCAATTGCTCACCAAAAACACTGATTCCTCCAATATTTCCATTGTTTCTCGCAATGTAGGGCAACGTCTTAATTGAAGTAAATACAGAGGCCACAGGTTTCAATTTGTGTGTAAATATTCAGGTATCATGCCGCGATAGCATTCCAGTCACAGTTACATTCTGTTCCAGCTCATTTTTGAAAAAAATAAGGACCGATGATTCCGCCGCCCCATAGACCACACCAGATTATTTTCTTTGGGGTTACGTGAAGTCACTGGTCTTCAGGGATAAGCCAGCCTCCATCGACGCTTTAGAAGCCAACATTGCTCGCGTTATTCGCGACATACCGGTCGCTATGCTCGAACGCGTCGTCCACGATTGGACCTTCAGGATGGACCATTTAAACCGTAGTCGCGGCCAACATTTAAATGAGATAATCTTTAAAAATTAAATGCCATACATTGTTCTTTCGACTCATAATAAACTTTTCACCATAAGCTTCAATGCTATACGTTTTATTTTCATCGTAAAGCAAACCTCAAATATCTACATTATATATATATATATATATTGTTATATATATATATATATATATATATATATATATATATATATATATATATATATATATATATATATATATATATATATATATATATATATATATATATATATTTATATATATATATATATATATATATATATATATATATATATCTATATATATATATATATATATATATATATATATATATATATATATATATATATATATATATATATATATATATATAATGAGGTGCATAACATTTTCAACAAAATATGCATGTCACATTGGCAATATAATTCAACAGTTCTAAGCAAACATGTTCCATTAGCAAATTAACAAATACTCATATCTGCTACAGTTTCATTCCACACCCGATATATTTCTGCTAAATCGTTGGGAGTACGTGATTTTTGACAGATTGTCCCACAACCAAATGTTGCAAGGAATAGTATCTGGTCACGAAGCTTTTGATCTTTCTTCCTACAAAATATTTTTCAAAAAATCTTTTAACTACTACTACTACTACTACTACTACTACTACTACTACTACTACTACTACAACTACTACTACTACTACTTCTACTACATAAATGT
>JABUQX010017064.1:10000-12500 GCA_015478945.1 Trachelipus rathkii | reverse complement strand
AATAAAATAATAATAATAAGTTTTTTCTAACTAAATTTTATTTTTGTTTTTTTGTCAAAAAAAAAAGTTTTGGCAGACGACAAGAATTTTAAGGGGAGACTTTATCCTCAAAATCCATTTCTTCGAACCGATAAAAGAAAATGTTTTTATGATGAACAACTAATTTATCTTTAATTTTTTTGGGAAACCAAAAAAAAAAACTGTTCGTTTTTTTGGGGGGGAGGGGAGAGGGGAAAAAAAATTTTTTTTTCGGGGCTTTTACAAAAATGGCAATAAAATCTTTAATATTCAAGATATTTCAATGCTTTTTTCACTAAAATACTCCTATTTTGTGTAGTAATAAATTTCATTTAGACACTTTATTTCAAATTTTATTTTCTAAAAGTTTTTTTTGACAATCTCTGAAAAGTACTTTCAAAATTTTTGAAGTAAAAACAATCAATCACGTGTGACACCACCTTACATCATACAAAAGCATTTAAAATAAACGTCAGTCTGTTAAGGATTTTATATGCAGAGTTGTTACCAAATTTTAAGAAAAAAAAACTGTTCGTTTTTTTTTTAATGAATTTTTTTGTGATCTAATGTAAGAAAAAAATGAAGTGCTAGAAAAACGCAAATAAACATTTGGAAATATTATTTCTTTTTTCAGACGGCAAAAAAATATTTATTCTCATATATATATATATATATATATATATATATATATAATATATATAATATATATACTATATATAATATAATATATATATATATATAATAAATAATATATTTATATATATACAAAATATAAAAATATATATTATATATATAAATATATAAAAATATATATATATATATATATATATATATATATATATATATATATAGGGGTTCCAAGCACCCTTCCATGGATTTAATAATTACCTGGAGTTTCAAAGCAGTGATATCGAAGCAGGAGATTAAGAAAACTGTTCAAGAATGCCTTCTTTTTCTGGTAGGTGGATCGGAGCTAGTGGTAGAGCTTAACCTACACATTGTCTTAATCGGCGACGCTGTGTCGAATGGTTCGAGTCCTGGCACAAGTGAAATTTTTATTATTCTTATTATTGCAAATTTGGCACAACAAGCATGTTGTGCCCATTTCGGCGTTGCTTTACTTTGGTTGCTGCTCCTGTAACCCAAGAGCACCCAAGTAGAAAGCCATGTAGCCCCAGCAGGTGTTCCAACCACCCTCCTGTCGATTTAAATAAGTACCGAGTTTCAAAGCAGTGGTATCGGAGCAGAAGATTAGAAAACTGTTCCGATATGCCTTTTTTTCTGGGAAGGCGGATCGGAATAGGGTAGAGTCTCCTGTACATTGTCTAACGGCGGCGCTGTTGTCGATGGTTCGAGTCCTGGCACGAGTTGAAATTTTTCTTTGTCTTATTTTTTGCCAAATTTGTTGCAACCAGTCATGTTGTGCCCATTTCCTTCTTTGACTTTGATTGGTTTGCTCCTGTTATCTCAGGAATACCCAAGCTGAATGCCTGTAGCACCAGACAGTGTTCCAACCACCCCTCCTGTCATTTTAAATTAAGTATTCGACAGTTCAAAACTGAATTTCGTGAAGCAATATATATAGAAAATTGTTCCGAGATTGTCTTCTTTTTCCCTGGAAGGTGAATCGGACAAGTAAACAAAGGCTTTCTGTACATTGTCCCTAACTGGCGACACTGTTGTGATGGTTCGAGTCCTGGTGCGAGTGAAATTTATATTCGTCTTATTATTGCAAATTTGCCGCAACAAGCATGTTGTGCCCATTTCGGCGTTCTTTGACTTTGGTTGGTTGCTCCTGTAACCCAGGAGCACCCAAGCAGAATGCCATGTAGCCACAGCAGGTGTTCCAACCACCCTCCTGTCGATTTAAATAAGTACCCTGGAAGTTTCAAAGCAGTGATAATCGGAGGCAGTAAATAGAAAACTGTTCCGATATGCCTTTTTCTGGAAAGGCGGATCGGACTAGTGGTAGAGCTTCCTGTACATTGTCTAACGGCGACGCTGTTGTCGATGGTTCGAGTCTTGGCGCGAGTGAATTTTTTCTTCGTCTTATTATTGCAAATTTGTTGCAACAAGCATGTTGTGCCCATTTCGGCGTATCTTGACTTTGGTTGGATACTCCTGTAACCCAGGAACACCCATGCAGAATGCCATGTAGCCCCAGCAGGTGTTCCAACCACACCCTCTTGGTCGATTTAAAATAAGTACCGAGTTTAAAAGCAGTGATATCGAAGCATGAATTACGAAAACTGTCTGATTGCCTCTTTTTCTGGGAACAGGTGGACGGACTAGTGGTTGGAGCTTTCTGTACAATGTCTAACGGCGACACTGTTGTCGATGGTTTCGAATCCTGGCGCGAGGTGAAATTTTTCTTTTGTCTTATATTGCAAATTTGTCGCAACAAGCATGTGCACATTTCCTATTTTCTTGACTTTGGTTGGTTGTTCCTGTAACCCAGGAACACCCAAGCAGAATGCCAGGT
>JABUQX010017064.1:0-7500 GCA_015478945.1 Trachelipus rathkii | reverse complement strand
TTAAACATTCCCACGCAAAACGAAATAATTCTTTTATTTCGACTTCGGCTCCGGCTAAGTTTCTACATTTTGAAATACTGGTGAGCACTTCCTTTGTATTAATATTTCGCCTAAAAAAAATAACTGTTTAGTGCTATACCCAAAATTTAACTCCGGCTCCGGCTCTGCTCCAGCTCTGGCACTGACTATAAAGCTTCTGCAAAACTATTTTAAAATTGTTCAAGCACGTTTTCAGCTATACCCTTTTAAATTAAAAAATATTTTTCGAAAAAAATTTATACTCGGCTCCCGCTCCGACTCCGGATCCGGATCCCACTAAGGATTCTGCACTATTTGAAAATTGTTCAGCACGTCTTCTGACAATATATTTTTCTCCTAAAAAGTATTTAATGAAAAAAATTCATTACCCAGGATCCGGCTCGCAGCTCCGGCCTCACGGCTCGCTTCCGACTTCGCTTCGGCTTCGAACCCGACCTAAGGATTCTGCTTAATTTTGGTAAATTCAGTTCAGCACGTCTTCTGGCAATAAATTTTCACCTAAACAATATTATTGAAAAATTTCAATACCTAGGAATCCGGTTCCCGACTCCGGCTCAGATCCAGCTGCGGATCCAACTAAGGTTTCTGTACTATTTGAAAAATTGTTCAGTAAGTCTTTTGACAATATATTTTTCCACCTAAAAATATTTCTTGAAAAAATAATCACATATCCAGGATCCGATCCGGATCCGCTTTCGATCTTCGACTTCGCTTCGGCTTCGCTCCGGATCCGACTAAGGTTTCCTGCCTATTTAACAAATTGTTCAGCCACGTACCCTGGCATAAATTTTTTGCCTAAAAAAATATTTTTCGAAAAAATTTCATACCCAGGATCCGGCTAAGGATTCGGCTCCAGATCCGACTTCGACTTCGGCTTCGGCTTCGGCTTCGGCTCCGGATCCGACTAAGGTTTCTGCACTATTTGAAAATTGTTCCGCACGTCTTCTGACAATAAATTTTTCACCCAAAAATTTTTTTCGAATAAAATTCATACCCCCAGGATCAGGCTCCGATCCGACTAACTTTTCGTAGACAATTTGAACATTGTTCAGACACCGTCTTCTGAAATAAATTTTCTCCACCTCAAAAAATATTTTCTGAAGAAAATTCATACCCAGGATCCGGATCCGGCTCAGACTTCAGCTTCGGCTCCAGATTCGACTAAGGTTTCTGCACTATTTGAAAATTGTTCTGAACACCACCGCCTTCTGAACAACGTTTTTCAGCAAAATAATATTCCCGAAAAAATTCATACCCAGGAATCCGGCTCCGGATACGGCTCCGGGTACGACTTCGGCTTCGGCTCCGAATCCGAATCCGACTAATGTTTCTTAACACTATTTGAACATTGCCTCCAGCCCGTTCCTTCTTAAATAAATTTCACTCTAAAAAAATATTTTCTTGAAGAAAATTCATACCAAGGATCCGCTACGGATGCCGCTCTGACTTCAGCTTCGTCGGATCCCGACTAAAGGTTTTCTGAACTAATTTGAAAATTGTTCGGCACGTTTTCTGACAATAAATTTTTCACTAAAAAAAAAATATTTTTGGAAAAAAATTCATACCCAGATCAGGATCCGGCATCCGCGCTCCGGCTCCGATACGGCTTCCGGTCGACTAATGTTTCTAGACCTATTTGAACATTGTTCAGCATGTCTTTGAAATAAATTTTTCACCTCAAAAAATATTTTCTGAAGAAAATTCATACCCAGGATCCGGATCCGGCTCAGACTTCAGCTTCGGCTCCGGATTCGACTAAGGTTTCTGCACTATTTGAAAATTGTTCGGCACGCCTTCTGACAAAGTTTTTTACGAAAAAAATATTTCCCGAAAAAAATTCATACCCAGGATCCGGCTCCGGATATGACTTTGGCTTCGGCTCCGGATCCGACTAATGTTTCTACACTATTTGAACATTGCTCAGCACGTCCTTGTTGAAAATAAATTTTTGCACTAAAAAAATATTTTCTGAAGAAAAATTCTAACCAGGATCCGGATCCGGAATCCGGTCCGGCTCTGACTTTCGCTTCGGCTCTGGATCCGCTAAGTTTCTGCACATTTGAAAAGATTTGTTCGGCACGTCTTCTGACAATAAATTTTTCACCAAAAAAATATTTCCCGAAAAAAATTCATACCCAGGATCCGGCTCCGGATCCGGTTATGACTTCGGCTTCTGCTCCGGATCTGACTAAGGTTTCTGCACTATTTGATAACTGTTCAGCACGTCTTCTGGCAATAAATTTTTCACCTAAAAAAATATTTTTTGAAAAAATTTCATACTCTGCTCCGGCTCCGACACCGGCTCTGGCTTCGACTCCGCTCCGGATCCGGCTCCGGAATCCGACTAAAGAATTCTGGCACATATTTGAAAATTGTTTATCGGACTACTTTTCTGGCATTAGATTTTTCCTCTAAAAAATTATTTCTTGAAAAAATTTATACCGCCAGGATCTGGCTGCCGGCACCGGCACCGGCACCTGGTCGTATAGTTCAAGCAAAGCTCCTGCTCCGGCTGCGGCTCCGGCTCCGGCTCTGACTCCATTTATTTGACTGAGTAAAATCCGAAAAAAGGGTGGGAGGTTGAGAATATGAAAAAAAATGATTTTCTATAATTATAAATAAAACTTTTTTTTAACCTAAACCAACCTGGGAATACAATTTTGACTGGAATTGAAATTTTTTAGTTCGACACCTCTCTAAATAAATTTCAGTATCTAAAAAACCATTTAGAATTTTTAAAAAATAATTACACCATGATGTTCAGGAGGAATTTTCTAATAATCAAGATAATAAAAAAAAATGTTTGAAAATTTTGATTTTGACTTCAAAAAGTAGGGGGTCCAAGGATAAAGTCTCCCCTTAAACTCCAACCGTTTGACGTTATTCTCTTGACTTGTTTTTATATACTTTCTGGACGATTAAAGCTTCCTAAGCAGTAATAATAGTAAGTTGAATGTCATCATTATACAAATTTCAAAAATTATTATTATTATTATAATTATTATTATTATTATTATTATTATTATTATTATTATTATTATTATTATTATTATTATTATTATTATTATTATTATTATTATTATTATTATTATTATTATTATTATTATTATTATTATTATTATTATTATTATTAACTAATATTATTATTGTTGGCATTAATAATAATAATGAAAATAATACTACTTATAATAATAATAATAATAATAATAATAATAATAATAATAATAATAATAATAATAATAATAATAATAATAATAATAATAATAATAATAATAATAATAATAAAATAATAATATAATAAAAATAATATTAATAATGAATTAAGTAACAATAAGTAACAATAGTAATAATAATAATAATAATAATAATATAATAAAATAATAATATAATAATAATAATAACATACTTTTTGCCAGTTCTATTCTTTTAAATAATTTTTTATTTTGAGAATATTTTATTTAGAGGTATAGAAAGAACTTGCAAAAAGTATGTTAAAATTGACGCTAATCTAAATTTTATTTAAATAATAATATTTTTTTTTTTTTTTTACAGATTAATCCCGCACCGCTCACGGCAAAGCCTATCAACAGCCGGGGGGGTTAAAGATAAACAAAACTCAACTAACACATTACGCAGAATGAGCACAGACGCGGGCCATTTTTTTTTTTTTTTTGTTAAAGCATTATTTTTTATTGAGTAGGAAACAAAGAAGATGGAAGAGAATTCCACCCAGAACAGAGTGGCAGAAAGAAGGAGGACCGCGAAGCGATCTATCTGGAGTTGCTAAATATCAACACAAATACTCGTTTCCGACACAGCACCCCCTTGTCTTATGAGGAGCGTCTGAAGGTGGGTGCACGCGAGTGGAAAGTTACTCGAGCACTTGCCGCTACGGTACCTATAGAAAAGAGATAAATACCAACATTGCGCCGCAAAGATAGAGGTCAAGTGAACTAGAAAGAAACGGACAGTTTATAAGTCTTTTGGCCTTTGACTCGAGTCCAAAGCCGGGTGAAACCAGAGCCGCCCCAGATATGAGAGCAGTACTCCATACAAGGGCGGATGAGGCCTGTATAACTGGAGTAACTGTGAAGAGAAAAAAATGTCTCGCAGTTCTAAACAGAACTCCTAGTTTCTTTGAGGCCGCCTTAGCAAACCGTTGTTGATGTGAGGTTTTCCAATGACATTTTTTGTTTATTTAAGGCCAAGGAAGTTATATCCACTACAGGAAGTTCAGTAAACAGTTGAAAGGGAGAGTAATGTTATCAGTTGACCTCCAGAGGGAGATTGAAAGAGTTGAGTTTTTAAAGAATTGAATTTCACAAGGTTCAGACGACCCACCCGGAAATTCAGTCCAGATCAGCGAGGAATAGAATCGAAAGATTAGACGAGAGGAATTCTAGAAGTAAAAGACAGGAGCTAGATTGAAGATGAGTTGAAGAATGAAGGCGAGTCAATCGGCGATATGAGTGAATAAGTTAGATGTGCAGCGTGAGACGGATCATTAATAAAAGTAGGAATAAAAGTAAGCGAATCCAAGACAGAACCCTGAGAACACCACTATTGACAGAAATAGAAAAGAAAAAGTCGCTCCATCAACAACAGCCGATATTGAGCGATTTAAAAGAAAACTAGACATAAGTAAGCAAGTGAAGGATGAACCCAAAGGAGGGAGCTTGAGGCAGTGACCGCGTGCCCTAACCGCGTCAAATGCTTTGGATATGTCAAGCGCCCACCGCGCAAGTCTCCCCGTAGTTCCTAACGGCGGAAAACCATAAATCGTTTAAATAGGAAAGTATATCACCAGTAGACCTCGAACGCCGAAAGCCGTAACTGGCGATACGAAAGAAGAGAATGAGATTCCGATGGTCTAAGAAGTGAGAGTTAAGAAGGGTTTCCAAAGATCTTAGAATAGAACCACAGGTGAGAGCTATAGGCATAAGTTAGAAGGATGCAGAAAGCGGCCTTCCTTTTTTCGGAATAGGTAGGACATGTGCGTGCTTCCAACACGGAGGGAAAGTGTTAGTATTGAGAACATAGAGAACATGTTGAACGAGGCCGAGGGGCCACTCGAAGCACACTCCCATCAAAACTGGGGAGGAATGCCATCCGGCCAACCCGCCTCCTTACGTTACAATAAGATCTCAGTAGCCGCATTGCACCCGTGAAATGTTAATCACAGGCAAGACAATAGGACACCTGAAGAGGAGAAGGTGGAGGAAGGAGGAATGCCAGAATCGTCCAGGGTTGAGTTAGAGGAAAAATAATGTTGCTGGTGCCATTAAATTTTTGGTGAATGCAAGGGAACCGAGTCTTGAGTACGCTAGTGTTCTGCATGAGGTTATGATGCTGTTACCGATGTTAATGTATAGCAGTAAAACTGGTGTGGAGAAACCAAGCAGGTTAGCGCACCTTCGTTTGAATGAAAGCCCGCTTGCTCGTCGAAGAGTATCCCTGCAACGATTTTCTAGCTGAATGAAAATTGACGAGAGGATAGGAGAACGAGAATTTTTCCACTCCCGATACGCGCTGTCTCTTGCCTGAATGGCCAGAGAACAGGCACGATCGAACCATGGATTATGAGGAGAGAAAGACTTAGTCGAAGAAGAAGGAATGAACCTGCTCATCCCGTCAACGACTACAGCTCCCACCTTAGTGGCAGAAGCCGAAGCGTCATCAGAGTCAAAGCAGTCATTCCAATTATAGTTAGCGTAGAAGCGACGCAAGGCCCCCAATCAGCCCGATCAAAGTGCCAGAAAAAACGCATAGGGCAGGATGGAGCTGTTGGAGAGAAAGTATTTAAAATTAAGAGATATAAGGTTGTGGTCAGATTTACCAATAGGAGCGAAGGTGGTGTATTTATAGAGAGAAGGACTAGTGGTGAAACACAGGTCAAGTGTGTTAAAAATTGGGTAGGACAATCCAGAATGTGTGTAAGGTTCTTTGATTAAGTTCGCTACCAGATCGTTAAGACATGCTGATGATTTCGGACTCCTCCCCACCTACAATCCAGTATGAGTAGGATCCCAACCATTCACTGGTGTGTACATTGAAATCCCCTACAATAGAGGCGCTCCAGTATTGGATGAGAAGATATAACAGTCTCGTGAGAGGTAGTAAGATATTCAAAGAAAGAGTGAAAATCTGTTCTGTTAGGAAAACAGTAGCAGAAGCACAAGATTATTGTAGTAGAAGGAAGAAAGATTTTAAGCCACAGAACATCGAAGTTAGGAGATTCAGATCACGAGACGGTTTACAGGCGATATTAACGTTTACATAGGCACACACTCCATTCCCTTCAGAACGGGAATTAATGAAATAAAGTTATAGTGGAGTAACATTAAACGATGTTAGAGGATGTAATTACTTAGCCATGCTGAGTCTCAGACAAAGAGCAAAAGGTTAGGGATTAGAGTAAAAGTGAGGTGATTCTTCCACATGAGGCAAAGTTAGATTTAATAATAATAATAATAATAATAATAATAATTAATAATAATCATAATAATATAATATAATAATAATAATAATAATATAAATAATAATAATAATAAGTAATAATATAAAATAATAGTATCATCTAATAAATATAATGAATAATAATAATAAAATAATAATAATAATATAATAATAATAATAATAATAATAAATAAATAATATACTAATAATAGTATAATAATACTAATAAATTAATAAGATAATAATGAACTAAAAAAAATCAATAATAATAATAATATATAAATAATAGATAATAATAATAATAATAATAATAATAATAATAATAATATAATAATAATATAATAATAATAATAATATATAATAATATAATAATAATATTATAATAACTGATAAAATATAACAATAATAATAATATAATAATAATAATGAATAATAATAATAAAATAATAATAATAATAATATAATAATAATATAATACATAATAATAATAATAATAATAATAATAATAATAATAATAATAATTTACTAATTATAAAAAATAATAATGATAATAATAAACATTTATCACAAATATAATAATAATAATAATAATAATAATAATAATAATAATAATAATAATAATAATAATAATAATAATAATAATAATAATAAAAAAAAAAAAAATAATATAATAAAATAATAATAATAGAAGAAGTAGAAGAGAGAAGAAGAAGAAGAACAGAGAAGAAGAAGAAGAAGAAGAGAGAAAGAAGAAGAAGAAGAAGAAGAAGAGAAGAAGAAGAAGAAGAAGAAGAAGAAGAAGAAGAAGAAGAAGAAGAAGAAGAAGAAGAAGAAGAAGAAGAAGAAGAAGAAGAAGAAGAAGAAGAAGAAGAAGGAGAAGAAGAAGAAGAGAAGAAGAAGAAGAAGAAGAATAATAAGAAGAAGAAGAAGAAGAAGAAGAAGAAGAAGAAGAAAGAAGAAGAGAAGAAGAAGAAGAGGTATGGAGTAGCAGAAGTGCGTTAGGTG
>JABUQX010017063.1:20000-40256 GCA_015478945.1 Trachelipus rathkii | reverse complement strand
CTACCCATGCACTGTGACGTGTAACTTAAACTCCAATAGAAAGAATATCCGAGAGAAAAAAGTAATGCCACATGTTGCTTTTCTATTATATGTTTAAATTTATTATATGTTAATTTTGTTTAATTTTTTTTTTATTATTTGCTTATTTAATTATTGCTCGAGCCGACGGTGGGACAGATGGAGGAACGAAGTCCCCACCCGTTCCGATCCCCCGCTGAGCCAGCAGAGACCCTGACTCTTGACATCTTGGCCGATTTAATCTTACTTATTCCTTTAGTTAAAAAAAAAAAACTTATTGGCAACTTGTCGCTCTATTGCTTTGAAATAATCGAAAAAAAAATCGATTAATCCGCTCGTTCGATATATATCCCGGTTAACCATCCTCCTAAAGGGGAAAGTTCCCCTTAGTAGGCACTCTGATATATATATAGTTCTAATAATATAACTATACTTCTTACTGTGACGGATGACTAATATATATAGCAGTATAATAATATATATATAGGGTATAGAAATAATATAGAAATATATAATATTATTAATTATATATATATATAATTATAATATATATATATAATATAATATAATATATATTATATATATATATTAATTGGTTTCTTCCGTTTAATAGTATCCGATAAAATTATTATCGATTTATTTTATTAC
Organism: Trachelipus rathkii; assembly: GCA_015478945.1. Taxonomy (NCBI): domain Eukaryota; kingdom Metazoa; phylum Arthropoda; class Malacostraca; order Isopoda; family Trachelipodidae; genus Trachelipus; species Trachelipus rathkii. Next base: position 39,590 of record JABUQX010017063.1, on the reverse strand, counting down.
TATAAAAAATCATATTTTTAAAAAACTATTAATATTTTGTGAAATCAGCTTATTAAAGCTATTTACATAGGGCTGCTAAAAATTAATAAACAGACTATATGGTATAAGTACTGATTTTATGATTGAAAACTAACGGACTCCCTAAAATAAAATAAATTTTTAACTGATAATATAAAATTTATATTTCCCTTCATTTTATTACTTCACAATAACAAATTTCAACATGAATACTCTGAATTTTCAAAACCATAGTTCTACCAGTTCTCACACCGTGATTTTGTGTTATTTTCATTCTTTAAAAGGAACCATCATTCTCTATACTTGATGTTTTGTTGATAACATTAACTTAAAATATTTAGGTAATTTATTTCAAATTTTTTGGGAAAAAATTTCTCTCCATCAATTTCCGTTACTATATGTTTATCAAACACAACATAATATAATTTATATATCAAATTAACCTACATTGTTATTTCTCTATATTTTCTATTATAACCCTATCTTCATCCAATTGTAGACTCAATATACAATAAGATAATAATATAAATAAAAAAATTGTGTTCACAAAAGTCATTACCCTTATATGTGAGCTCCTCCAAAAACGTTTCATACAAAGAAAACATACCTTACTTTCTTTAAAAGTGATTTAAATAAATGTCAAATACACTATAATAAGGAAATGCCCCAACAAACTTGACTATATCCTATTTTTTTTTTTTCCCCGTTTCCATGTATTATATGTATATTAAACATTAATTTGTTATTTTACATTTTAGGTCTCTGCTGCCATCATCGAGATATACAATCGATGTCAGCATCTAGACGACGTGCGTGGAAGAATGAGAGTATAGTAAAGTAGTAGGTATATATTAATATATATATATATAGTATATAGTACAATACTAGTATATATTAATAATATTAATTTATATATATAGTATAATATAATATATAAGTATATATATAGTGAATATATATAGATTTAAATTTTTAAGATATTAAATATATATATTATAGAATATAGCTAAGATATAGATAAGGTAATATTATATATGATGGAACGTATATATTAGATATATATATATATATATAGGTAATATATAGATATATTAATATATATATAATAATATAGTAATAAAATAATAGTAAGTAAAGAGTAGAGTAATGAGATATATAGAGAGTATATAGATATAAATATGAGTGAGTGTTAATAATGTTATAAGTGAGGATAATATAATGATAATATAGTGAATATATAGGATAGTAATATTAATACATATATATATATATAATAATATGTATCATAAGTAATATATATATAAAGTAAATAGAAACGGAGGATAGATATATAGTATTATATATATATATATATATTATAATATATATATAATATTATAGTATATAAGTATATATATATAGGTATATAGATAATAATATTATAAGTTAATAATACGTTATTAATTAGTGTATATAATAACATATAAGCTAATAAAATTATATATATGAATATTTTATCATATATCTATATATATATTATAAATTATTGGTATATAATATTGTGTATATATATTATTATATATCTATATATATACTAAAGGAATATATATAGTAAGATAGATATATATATAGTATACTATATATATATATATATGTATATATAGTGATATATATATATATATATATATATGAAGTATATAATATATATATATTATATATATATATAATAGTATATATATACTATATATATATATATATATATATATATATATATTATGAACCTATCTATGTTTTACGACTCCGTCCAGTTTTGATTTTTTTTGTTTTTTTTTTTTTTTTATATGTATTTCTAGTAATATTGATCCTAACGTCAATTTAAGGGTGGACGGACATGATACAAAAATATATAGGACCAGTTACGTTTTACGACTCAGTCTTTTCTTAATTTTTTTTTAACTAAAGGAATACCAAGGGTAAATACCCAAGATGGCAGGAGTCGGGTCTCTCGGCACTTCCGGGGGAACGACAAGGTAGGACTGTTTCCCCCCCCTCCGGGGAGGGTCTCGGAACCCCCGCTCTTTGGTATTTGGGTGTCGCGGGGGTTTCCGCTGTTCCCCTACGCGGGGGGGACGAAGTCACCCCCTCTGTCCCCCGTCGGCTCGACCCCTAATTTTTTTTTTATGTATAATATTATTATTTTACATTTTTGTAATAACGCTTTACATGTGCTGATTCCAAAGTAATATAAAAATTTGTTTACTGGTAGAGAGCCTGCCGGTCTCTAGTTACATACTGTTGAGCATTAAAAAAATCTGAGCACACATAGATAGATATATATATATATATATATAGTATAGGTCATATATATTAGATATACTATATATATATATATATATATATAATATATATATATATATAGTAAAACTAGGTAATATATAGGTATAGCGGACCTTAAGATTCAAACTGTGCTCCTCAAAATAATTTAGTATTGGAAGGGTTGGTAAACCTGTGAATTTGGATTTTTAAACATTCTGTATTTGATGAAAAACCAAAAAAAGAGAAACTTATATTATTAATCTTTTAAATAATATATAAATAATATACGAAATATAATAACAATATGTAATGTATAAATTGTTTCGTGCCTCCACGCATAGGCTTGTTGAAAATGAGAAAGCTTAAGTTCAATAATAGAGGACGTCATTGTTCTCATTATCTTCACTACTTTGGGAAAATTATTTGTGTAATGTCAGAAATCTCTCAGAAAAAGAGACGGACTTTGGTAAAAAAAATAAAAAATAAAATAAAAAAAATACATCTATTTCCTTTATTTTAGAGCCACCAATCTAATATATTTATTATATAGAGAATTATAATATATATATATAGTATAATATAATAGATATATATATATATATTATATATAGTATGATATAGTATATAGTATATATATAGATATATAGATATATATTATATATATATATATAGTATATATATAGTATAAGTATAGGTATAATATAGGTATGTATATATATATATATATATAGATATATATTATTATATATATTCAGTAGTAGTAGTATAATATATATATATAGTATTATAATATATATATATATATATTATATATATAGTAATATATAATTATATATATGAATAGAGATATATAATATTATATATAGTATATAATATATATATGATAGAGTTATATATAGTATATTATATATATTATATAATATATATAATATATATTATAGTATATACGAGATATAGTATAGGTGAGTGATAAATAAGTAATAATAATAATGAGAGATGAGAGTATAGTAAGTATAATTAAGTGAATAGTATTGCCTCACAATTACATTTTAATTCAAATGCATACCATATTTTGAGTAAGCTAATTGCATTACAATGAAACAATACTAATGAAATGCGTCATTACTATATAGGAATTCCTTCGCTATATTGTGCAAAACCAATAACCGAGAGTCAATAAATTACTTACAGGTATGAGCTTTAGAGTAAATAGAGAGTCTCTAAGACGATCTGAGTATTTATATCGTTAATATATTCCTCTTCCCGGTTACAAGAAAAACCAACGCCCTAGTCCTACCCCTGTGACTAGTCCCAAACAAGCGAAGTAAATGTTTTTTTTAATGAGTAGAATTTGTCTAGTATAAATTGGAAATGAATTAAACCTATCGAAGCCCCTAAATGCTTACCATAAACTTAATAATAATATTAAATTAAAGTAAATATAATTAATAATATAAAATTATTACATATAATAATTTAAATTAAATAATAATAATAATAATAATAATAATTAAAATAATTATCCATGGGGAAATAAGTTGAACTTTTACGTCAATCGCATGCTGAACAGTCCAAATTTCTACAAGTGATAGTTTTAAAACACCTATTCTATAATAATAACCTATAACTTATTATTTTATAGCTTAAGGTAATCATATATAGATTTCACTCCAAAGCGTAGATTATATATAAACCCTACCTATTTTTCCCGTGTGCTGATTGGTTTCTTTATGTACAATTCATACAACTTGTTCCTGGGGTAATAAAAACTTAGAAGTTTTGCACCAGTTTCCACTTCTTGTTATAATCAAGCTTTAGTAAAAAATTTCAATTCGTAAAAAAAAAGGTTTAGTTATCACCCACATTCTTATAAGTAAAATATATTCTATTATTATAAATAATTATACTAATCTCGCTATACTATAAGTTCATTTCCTGAGTCCCCCTCCTTGATGTAATAAATAAAGTAGTACCCAGCCTCAATAAGTAGTATAAGGTGGCGATCTGTAAAAAAAAATAAATAGAGCTGTAGAAAAAAAAAAAAAAAAAACATTCAGTTTTTTTAATAGTTATTATTTTATCATATTTAATAGATAAACTTTAATTGGTAACTTTTTTTATTTAAGGTTATTAATATTATAAAGTATATAATATATATAAATAATAAATATATAAATATATTATATTATATTCTCTTTTAGTAATATATATATACAGTTATTGGGTATATTTATTACATACTCATTATATGATGTATATGGGCCCATATAATCATAATCTATAAGTATGTATTAGTTTTTAAACTTTATTACAGATTATTTTTAATATATTATTTTCCTTAATAGACTGGATGTGAAGTTCTCGTGCGAAGCCATTAAGATGAGAGAGAATTTCCACTTGCGTAAAGAAAAGAGAGTATTGTATCTTAATAGAGTTATAAGAAAACATGCTGTAATCAAACATAAATATAATAAAGAATAATAATGAATATATATATCTACTTATTCATAATATTAAAACTTTTTTTTAAATATATAAGAAGAAATATAGAATCTTTTTATTGTACAAAATATAAATGCATGTATTAATGAGTTAATTATTACAAAAAGATGCAACTGACTGTTATCATCTTCTTACTGTCTAAATATATATATATATGTCAACATTTATAGAAAAGTGTTTTAATAATTGTATGTTTAAGTGAGTTTTTATATTATTCAAGGCCATTATATGTTTCTAAATTTTTTGATATGATGCATTTTCTAGGCGATTTTTTTTTTCACTTAGTCTTCAATTTAATTGGAATTAGAAGCTCCACCCAGAGCTGTGGCAAAATAAAACTCATTGCTGTAGGAAGACATCCGTTCATTTGACCGCCCATGTGTGCCCGAGTCGAATTTTAACAATTGGAGAAAAATTCATAATTGGCAACCTGAAGCGAGGATTTCCCAGTTCCGTTACTTTCTCGAGATGCATATTGTCAGATTGATGTTTACCAAGGCGTCCGGAACCGTGGACCCGACGCCCCACGACTCAGATGCCTTCTATTTATACTGGCAGGCATACGAGAAGAGATGCATATCGATGTTAATATTTTAGATGTGATCAATAACCCGAAAATTTTTCATCCACAATCTAGTACCCAAGTGATGCTATAAGTATATGATAATAATATAGTTATATAATATTAGTATATAATATTATATTATATAGTTGTATATATTATATATATATTATATAGATATATTTATATTAAATTATTATATATTTTATATTCTATATTTCTATTATTCTATAGTATATGATGTATATTATATTATACCTAATATATTAATTTAGCTATAGTATATATATTATATAATATATTAAACCCATTATGCAGAGCTCTCTATAAAAAAATAAAGTACAGAAACATAATTAAGGTTGATAAAACATACTTTTTAGCCAATAAAAAATTATTGGATTTTTTTTATTGTTATTATTATTTTTATTATTATTATTATTATTCTGTCCATTATTTGCATATCTGTGGAAATGTAATCTTTCTCAATTGTGTTCAGCTACCAATACATTTACGCATTAAGTTCCTTTTCATGGCCTGTTTGTCAAATTAAATTAAAACTTTCTTCCAGGCCATTAAAGCGAAAAATTTTTAATTTTCAATTTTATTATTATTATCAAGTTATTATTATTATTATTATTATTATTTTAACCATGGTGAAGGTGAAAGAGATGATCAAGGCCTTTCATCGTTATTCAACCACACTATGTAAATAATTAATATTGGTTTGGAAAAATATTTCCACACCAATTAACATAGTAATTAATAATTAATGATAATTAATCTATGTATGCTAAATATTTTGTTAACAAATGTCATGTTAATTGAAAAAAGAAGCTACTTAATATTAAGGAAAATTTGAAATTGGGGAAACTGAGGGTGATAATAACTAATTATTTTATATTCCTTCATCTCCTTCTTTATTCATTCTTTTCCTTTAACTTGACAACAGCGTTGAAAATAGCAGAAACAAGAAGAAAGAGGAAAAATCAGGAGGGAATTTCAAAGCCATTGCCTCACAAAAAATTTTGTTCGCTTTGTCGGAGTTGTGAGCGAGAAGTGTTTACGTAAAATCGGAGTCGGAGTCCCGAGAAAAATCGAACTGACCGACCAACCGACTAACAGCGCTGGTATGCACCTAATATAAACATTTCGTTCAAATTTCGCAACAAACGTTCATACTTTAGAGCAGCATTAGAAACAGAAAATTCCTCGAAACTGAAATTTTCTTTCTTTCTCTTATTTGAAACTATTTCAAACCTGCCTTTATATATATATATATATATATATATATATAATACTATTTTCACTATACTATATTTACATATATATATATATTAGTATATTTATTATATATAATATTATATAATAATATTATTATATTTTTATAAAAATATGGGGCATTACTTAATAATATTTATATATTTCATATATATAGTATAATATATATATGATATAATATACTAATTAATTATTAGTTTGTAACAATTAAGTGTGTTATATATTATACCTATACAATAATTTGATATATCAACTATACATATATAATATATATAATATATATATAATAATATATATTATATATTATATATATATATATATATATTATATATAATACTATTTGAAATATATATATATATTTCTTATTTGTATCGTGCTGGGTTATTTGACATACCATTGATGACATTTTTCTTGTTATTGGGAAACCAATCTTACGGATGTGGATCTTAAGGATTAAGGTGGAATAAATATTTTATTAATTCATATACAAGCAACGATGCTATGCAATCTCCTGCTCCTAACGGAGCAAGCTTTTCCAATTGAGCAGCGGTGGCGTGACGCCCGTGCATTTTTGCTTTGGCCTCAACACCCTCCGCTCTGTACGCTCGACGACCGATTGGGCATGTTTAGGTTCTGAATCGGGCTTAATGGCAATAAGATATCCCTTTCAAGGTGCGCAGCGTGCTTTTAGGAAGGAAACATGAGCATGGGTCTCTATTGATAGAATTGGCCAAACAATGGGCAGTCTATGGCATGGCAAATGGGCCTGATGGGCATGGCCCATGGCCGTATTGGGCTAATGAGCATGGGGCCTTAAGTGGGCAATCAGGCGCTGACATCAAAATAGTCATCAAGCCTATTGGAGGCACACATTCTGCGCATGGAGCTGGAACAGCCATGGGCACAAATGAAGGCATGGGCATGGGCATATGGCTATATCATTTATTGTGTGATCATGTGCATTCCAAGAGGGTTGGAGAGTGGAGCTTATGAGCGAGGGCTAAACGCCCTCGCCATTGGTCCGAATTGGAGGCTGTTTTTTTCAATTATTAACTTTTTTTCTTTTCTATATATTATATTAATCTTTCCAACCAAATCGTACCACCCAACTGAGGACTAGATTTTTTGCCCCAAGTTTAAAATTAATATATAAGCATAGTGAATAGGTACCAAGTGAGGTAATAGTAATTTGAAATAGTAATTTTATAAGCAGCTCGATGTAAAAATTAAAATAGATAGTTTTCATTAATTTCAATACATATACTTATTCGATATAAGCCTATATATTTGAATCTTAATATAAGTAATATATTATAGCGGAGTCTATTCTTATTTGTTACAAAATTTTAATAAATATATACTTCGCTATCATAGTATAAGTTACAATCATTATAATGATTCCGATATATATTATATATATTGACCCACACTAGAGAGGTACCACACAAGATTATTAAACACCCATTGTGAACTTATCAGTGATAAGCCTGAGAAAAGGTCCCCCCAGTCCCCAAACGCTAAATTAAAATTAAGATAATTTTAGATTATATATATTACTATACCTTACCATCATATACCATATATTATTTATATATACTGGTATATATATTATATATATATATATATATATATATAGTTATAGTGAGTATAATTTAATTATACATACTATAGCAGGTACATCTGAACTGTGATCTCGGATATATATATAGTATATTATATATATATATATAGATCTAATATATATCTTTTTCATATTCTTCATATATAGGGACAAGTTAAGTTGGGAAAAACGAAAAAAATTTTATGAAGATTTTCTGTTCAGGGACAACCTCAATTAAGGTGCCATTAAAACATGCCGCATAATGTAGTAAAAAAAGCATTTAAGCTGTATAGTAGACAAAAGTAGTAGAAACCATAACGGCAGATCTGCGGGACACATTTTTTCTGTTGAGTCTTCCCACCCAGTTGTTAACAGTTATAAGTGTTAAATCGGGAACCACCTACAAACTACTTTTTCGCGAATTTCAGTAAAATTCTACATAACTAGATTATATATATATAGTAAATTATATACTTATTATATGATAGTATAGTTAATATGTACTAAATGACCCTATAATTTATTATATAATACTAATACTATTTTATATTTTATATTTATTATATATATATATATATATAGTTTATTATTATATAGTTGTTATTATGTTATAATATATATATAAGTAGTATCGGGGGGTTCACTGCAGACACATTTATTTAAATTCCAGGATGAGCCTCTGAGTTTTAACACTGCTTTAGCCACAGAGCATCTCACAGTCTAGACGAATAACATTAAGCGTTCATCTTCCAGTCATATTTTTGCAATTTATTTTGTGATTACGAAAAAACGAAATGGCGGAGAAACCATTTCAGAGATCGGAGATAACGGTGCTGCTGACGAAGAGAGAGACAAGAGAGAGATGAAGAGCATCTTGAAGTGAATGAGTGAGGGTAGTAGTGACGGAGGTCATAATCCAGATCCAGGCCAAGGCGTGACATGCTCGGACACGATGGAGATGAAACTGGCACAATAACGCGCGAAAAAAGGGAACGAAGCTCCCCCTAGGGATTACCCCCATCCTAACTCCTGTGGAACCAAGGGACGGTCAGAACCCCTACACCGCTCTTCTTAGCCAGACATCCCAAGGGTAAGGGAGGGAGCCCCTCCCCCACGGGTCGAAACTCCACCATATATGCAAAAAAATCGGTTGCGTTGGACAAGACACATTAGAACCTACAGCTTAAGCGGCCGCTTAACTGGTCACACTCAACATTGAGTGAAAAGAAAAGTTCGACAGGATTTAAAATATCAAAGTGTGTGTGTATCGCAATCTACACACACCTCCCAACATAAGCCCCAGCACTCCAATTTCTTAATATCTAAGCTGTGGACGTGCAGAGAGAGACCTAACCGTATTATCATCCGTCACCATGGAGGACCCCGTGTCGGGGCCCGCGCACGATCCATCAACCAAGCTTTACAGGATCGGTTCAAGCCCCTGCTGGGCCTAACGCCGCTCAATATACAACATATACAAGCGTCTCTCACAGGAGGAGTTATGGGATGATCAGGCAAACACCATATACAGAAAAGTATGCTCCAGCCAGTCTTCTGAACACCTCCAAATTATGGTTTTTAACCAACGGGGAGCAGCTAATGCACCAACCTACTCTATAACTATACAGGCCATCCACCTAGGCAAATTACCGCATAAGACCTATCCAGTTCCCCTCCTTACCCCGGAGACATTGGCAAGGATACCCCTATATGCCTCCACAACCAATGGGAGCCCCTTATTACCCAACTAATCTGTTTAATACAGCTTTTCCCACGATATAGGTTTCCTGAAAAATTTGAAATTATTTGGCAGATCATCTTAATGACCAATGATATGTTTGCGTTATTACGTGTAATCTTTATAAATCCGGATTTCATCCAACTTCTTTGAATGAAAAAGCTAGATGCTTTAGGCCCATTAAATGAGAGTCAAAAGATCACTTTTGCAAAGGTCGGCAATATCATCCGATCAAAACAGCGAAGCTAGAAAATATGTGCTCAGAGACAAAACTCATTCACTAAAAAATTTCACACAGAGAAATATATTTGATTAATGAAGAACTCTCTCGCGCCAGTTCAAGATTTTTTTCGTACACAAGCCAGTACATATCTCATAGAGAAAAAACTCCAGTTTTCGACTTTCATGTTGGGAAATTCTTAGAATATAGAAGAGAGAGAGATTCAATTTTACTGACTTCGTGTTTAGAACTAAAAGAACGGTTAACGAAGTACCAGAGCCGCCTTCATGATCTGGATGATAAGGCAATTATTTTCAACTCAAGCTAATAAGAATTTAAAACTCTACTTGGTTACAGGTAAAGATCATTCAAAATCGTATAAAATGAGTAGAAAGAGATGGAGGACAGTAATTACGATGAATAAGATCCTTAGGGTATTCAGATATTACAGAGGATTTAGAATTTAAATGTGAAATTGATACGAAAAGTTTATGTCTTTCAAATTTAAATGGAGCTTTATTAAAAGATGAATATAGAAGGCCAAATGAAGTCCGCTAACCATTAAGGGTGTTCTTGGCCATAAGAAGTTAAATTTTCGGTGATGGGGAAACTGGGTTGGATGTTAATAATGCATTACAGGATCAACATGGGAACCATGTGGAAAGACCAAAAGTATGAGGAGAAAGGTAAGGTGAGGGGGCTGAGGACCCAGTTACGCTACCTCAAAGAGAGGGAGAGATGTAGGTTAAAATCTGAGTAATTAATTTCAAAAGAAAAGATGAGGACGTGAAGGACGGGGGTATGTTACACCGAGTTTTAAGGGTTTTCTTAAAGAAGATGTCCGCCCAGGAGTTAAGAGAACATCCTGTTTGCTTCTTTTGTGAGACGGTGTAGGACACTCGTCTCTCAAGCAAATACCGCTGGGGTGAAATGGCTACGTACTGCCTATAGAGGAATGCAATGGCATTAACCACCGAAGGGTATAGGTTCGCAATATCACTAAGAGTTGATAAGAGCGAGCATCCGAGCCCTGGAGGACCGACCCAGAAAATACTCGCTAGTATGATTAACTCCTATATACTAATAGCAAAATTGATATGAACAAAGGTGATAAAGGTGACGAAAAGGCCAGAAGAGTCTTACAATCCCAGACAAATAACTGAAGGATCCACAAAGGTACGTTTCCAAAAGTGAATAAAGAAAAGGGTAACAAACCTCCTGATGGTATACTAAGATGAAAGGTAAAAAGTGAGAACTATTGCGAGATGATATATAATATGTGTAGCTTGAAGTGAGAGCCAAGCCGTGAGAATAGACTTGAGAAAGAGGTGATTCATGTAAGTACCAACAAAAGGAGGAAAGAAGATATCCGAAACAGAGATACCAACCGTTCGAGTAACATAAACATTTCCTCGCTCAGGAATTTACGGATAGTCTGAAACGGGAAATTTTCTTTAGAAATCGGGCAAAGAGAAGAGGACGATCGTCTGAACAAAGAATGGTTTAGAGATAGGGCGTATAAGTGAGAAGCGTTATAGGAGGGAAAAAGCGATTAAATAGAGAAGTCGTACATGAGTCAATTCCCTAATAGGCTGGGACGACACTTTTTTTACAAGGCGACAATAGTCTATCTTAGCGTACCAATCGAATGAGATAGATAAGAGGAGTCGCGAAGAGCTCTCACAAAATTTGGCGACAGCCGACTCGTAAAGGGTTAGATATTTATCACAGCCCGAACGGGCTCTAAACAATTGGAAATAAAGGGAGGGAAATAACTATTTAAATGAGCATAGCCCTTCCGCAAAAAAACTAGCAATCCGACTTTTAGTAGTTACAGTGGAGGGTGAACAATAAGCCAACGATATTAATAAAGGGAAAAATACAGTTATATCTTCGCCTACATGAAAGACAATTACCTCACTACCTTTCAAGTGAGTGATAACGAGAACGATGGAGAGAATAGCTGGGATATTCTTTTGATAGTATATATATACGTAGGTAGCAATGTATTTGTCTACTATTCCCTAATAACTTTATTGAACTCTTCTGCAAGATGTCTTATTCAAGGAAGATAGCAGATAGGATGGAACTCAGTTCCGATCTTGTGCCGATCCTACTATCGCGTATAATTTATTATTGGTTAGAAATTTTTCTGATGGGGTATATAGGATATAGTCGTTAATTAAGTGAAGAAATAAGAGACTTATCTAGAGGAAAGAGGAGCAGTTAATCCCTAGGCCTCAGAGGGCCTTCATAGTAGAGGGGTAGGAACCAAGGATTCGAACCAAATTCGAGCCTAAATATCACCCGCACGTTGCTGCGGATATAATAAGCATTATTTTCGTTAGGGTAAGGCCGCTACTTGCCATGTTTAAAAATACGCTACCACGCAACGCGGCATAAGCATCTTTCGCATAGAGAGGCCTCACTGTGCCAGTTATTACTATAACGCACAACGCGCGGGTTTAGACCTTACGTTCCTATTTCGGATAAAGGTTCGAATCTGTCTGTATCCCAGGGGGGAAAGACAGCCTCTTCAGTTCGAAATTCAAATAGGCAGCAGGTGCCTAGACACGGGGGAAAAGAGGATACGGGAGATTGTCCTTGAACGGAAGAAGCTCAAATTGATAACAGACTAACGTATGAAAATGGAGACAGATAGTGTAGACGTTCATGAACCTACACCCTCTAACTCATCGTCAAGTAGCCTGAATCTCATAGTAGAGGTCTCAGAACCCAAATTGTCTAAAGCTGCAACCCCTCAAATTTGGAAGTTAAAAAATTTGGACAATTATTCGAATGATTTTGAAGTAATATAGAAAGAGCTTAGGAGAACCACGGAAGAGATGGTCATTTATATGATTGATGAAAGAATTTTATATTAAATTCAATTTATAAATAGTAAATTGTAAAAAGTAACTGTTTGCCTATGTACAAATTATAGCGGATATCTTAAAGACTCCGACCAGAAAACTCAGGATAATATTTGAATATGAGCGGCATATTGTGCATAGATGACATCAAGCTTTCACCAAAGGACCTCTTATTATATGATGGCCTCAAATATCAATTAGTCCTGAGTAGATGGAGTATAACACGAGTGTTTTATACCTTACATAATTAAATAGATTATAATATAAAAATTGTGAATAATGAGATGTGGACAAATACACTTATATACTAGAATAAATAATAAGGATGTGAATATACTTAGAGAGAATGGGTACATCGAAATATTTAAGCTAACAAGATCGATGAGAAGGCACAAGACAAATAAGAGGACAAATCAGAGATACAAGTTTTCTGCTAATGTAGCCACCTACCTACAAAGTGTCTACAGAAATAGAACATGAATATAAAGTATGCGAGTGATACCAATGAATATCAAACGAATGAGAAGATGAGTTCACAATAGAAGAATGCGTGGAAATGTTCTACCGAAAAAGCCTAGAAGGTATCTGGTAGGAATATGCTAGAGCTCCATCATGGAATACTACCTATGACGATCTTATTGCACTAGATGATGATTGCTGCCCAGTCTGTCCGATTTTCAATGAAATATATAAGTGAATTGAAGACTTTACCTATAGATGCCCCTAAGATATCATCTATCTAAAACTGTAAACATGAAATTTACCGCCAACAGGTATTAATGCATGGACATCGATGATTTTCACCGATTCCGCATTGAAAAATAAAAGGAAATAATAAAGAGTCTGACATATAACAGTGCATGTGATAGCAGCCCCACACTCTTTCACCTGTAACTAACTCTTGGTTAAAAGGTTTGGCGCACAAAAGAAAAATGAGAGGGTTACTCATATATCGAGAGGGTGTAATGGATTACAGGTAACACTCAACTCTCCATTAGTGCGTGTCAAGCGATATTCCACATCTGCCTATCAGAGAGAATATGAATTAACCGATTGATAAAGAGTTTTACAAAAATATTTCTTTATTAAACAATTCCCATAAGTGGTTCTGAAAATTTTGCAAGGATGGTATTATTAACCGTGATTACAATTTCCTTGGCATATAGAATTATTTTTTGAATGCATACAAAACGCCTTAAGATAGAAGAGGAGAGCACACAAAAGCTGAAATGGCGTTATATGGACAAGTAAAAGCGCTTCTTTTGGTGTAGCCTACGATCTCTTCTTAATTATGAGATGTTCAGTTCTCAAACAAAAGATATCGCTTCCGTCAAAAGTTCTTATGCTTTCGCACTCTCCTATGGACAAATGGCTTTAAATCAGCCCTGTTAAGGGCCTTGTTATCACAAGTCTACTATAGACAGAATCGTTATAAAGTATTGCTATGCGAACAACTTAAATGTGCCCAAATCTCGAAATCAACTTTAGCTAATAATAAAGAACGTGACCGTAAATCTGCAATAATTTAATGAATAAGTAGAAGGACTATATAATAAGAGGAGACTATCCAGATGTGCAAAGTGGTTCATAGTGCTAAATAAGCCACCCTTTTTATATTGAAAATATTATAAACATGAAACTATTATAAAGAATTCAAAACCGATTTTCATGTTTTAGAAAATGAAGAAAATTAGATAATCTCAAGGGAGTAAAAACAAGGTGACTGAAACCAAAGAGAAGGGAAAATAATAAGTAAATAAATGTTGACATCAAGTCTTTGCCATTCTGAATGAAAGTTAAAAGTAATATGGATAAAAGCTCTATCAACATCCGAAATACCTCAGAGAGGAAGAACAACAAGAAGATTATAGAATTTTCTTCAGAGAAAATTTGTTTTAATGTCTCGAAGAATAGACTTAACAAGACTCCAGGATGAAATTTAATAAACATGAGTTTGTAGAGCTCGAGGACAACTATAATTCATGAAGACTGCAGAATTTAACTAAGGTTTGTGTATTTTAGTTGAATGGAAGAAAAATTGAATGTTCAACTCCATGTCAGAATAACTAATTCCTGATTTATTGATTCATTAAACTTTGAACATTTTTAACTTCTTATAATCTTTGTTTGTTATGACAGATAATTATTTTTAAGAGGTGTAGTATATGATATATAATTATGGATATACGATGAAAAATTTGTGGCTCACGTAATACTTATTCCCTAATATTGGCCTTGTTTGGAATGGCCCGGTAATGTATTGATTATTTTTTTATATCGATATTTTTATTAAAATATCGATTTTTTTCATTATTCTATTATTGTTTTTAAATATCTATTCATTTTTATTTGTAGATAAATTTATAATTTATTTTTTTTATTATTAATATTCTGTGAAGTAATTTATTATAAGAAAAAGTGATGTCATTTTTACCAGAAGCAATAGTTGGTAAATTTTAATGAATATTCTAATGTAGACAATTATTACGTAAAGTTGCCATACTGTGCCATGAATATAGCATGCACTTTCATTAGTTCTAATAGGATAGAGAAGATCGTGAAATTACTACACCTTAATTCCTTTCGAGAAAAACAGTGGTTAGATTTTAGTTCTTATGTTTTGAAACGCCTGTATATAGTTGCTTGAATATTTATCAAACACTAAATATCATGAGCATATAGGAAATTCCAGGGGAGCATACCTCCACATAATCTATATTATGAAATTCTCATTTTAAGTTTTAGTAATAATATGCTGATTATGCCCATTCAATAAAGTATCCCGATGTTAATATATATATATATATCGATATTATAAAAATAATCAATAGCGACGGCCCCAATTTCCTCATAACCCATATTATTATATATATATAACATTTGGATTATAAATATATTTAAAATTTTATTAAATATCATAATTTAATTCATAAATATATATTTTATTTAAACTTAAATATAATTATTATTATATACAGTTGATCAATGGAAATTATTTCTTATGAGGTATTGGCATCAGTTATCCATAACTAACGCAACTACGCAGATGAGCACAGCAAGTTTAAAGTGAGAGATATTAAATTCAAGCAGGAAAAAGAAATAGAGGAACTTCTAAGAAAGGGTGGAAGAAAGAAGGAAGCACGCAGGAACAAGCCTGAGTTACAATATCCCACCCCAATCATGAGCGACACCCCCCGACCCTTGTGTCGAGGCGTCTAGTGGTGAGCGAGTTGATAGTTCCTCGAGCACCTGGCCTTGTGGTTATATTAGAAAAGAGAAGCCAACATCGCGCCACCCAAAGGTAGAGGTTCATTAGATGAGTGAGAGTTTTTAGCCTTGCCTTTGATTACCCCTATCAAAAGACGGTGACGGGCCCCCCCCCAGATATAGAACAGTGACTCCAACAAGGGAATGAGCCCCTTTATTGAGCAATGAGAAGAGGAAAAAGCTTGCGGCTAAAAGACTTCCAGTTTTTAGGCGCCTGCAACCGTTGGGAATGTGAGGTTTCCAGAATTTTTTTGTTTTGTAAGCAGGATGTTTATTTGTCAAAGGAGAGGAGGACCGTCCGAAGAGATGAAAGTTAGAAGGTGTCTTAGTAAGGGAGATGTAGAAGTTGGGCTTTAAAGAATTGAATTTACAAGGTGAGACGACCCACCGTGGATCTATCCAGGTCCAGCGAGCATAGACATCCGAAAGTTAGACGAGAGGGCAGTTCTAGAGTAAAGAGGGCCGAATGAAATGAGTGAGAAAAGGGTGGTATCGCATACCGTGGAATATAGTTATAGTTGTGAGAAGAGATCATTAAGAAGTAGGAATAAGTAGGAGATAAGACAGAACTGAGGAAAACTATTGAAAGAAAAAGAAGAGTCGCCCTCAACCGATATTGAGCGATTTCCGAAGAACTAGAATAGTAGGCAAGAGAAGGAGAACCCAAAAAGGAGCTTGAGGCTTGGATATGAGGCCACTACGCAAGTCCCCGTAGTTCCTGTGAGAACGAAACCATTAAAATTCAGTTAATAGTGGAAAGTTTCGCCGTAGACTCGAGCGCCGAAGCCGTATGGCGATCGAAAGAGTATATGAGATCAGTGATAAAAGAAGAGGTTGAGTAGGGTTTCAAAGATTTTATAGTATACAAGTGAGGGCTATAGGGCGATATTAAAGGATCAGAGCGGCTTCTTTTTTCGGAAGGAGGGTCTTCCAACTGAGGGAAGTGATTAGTTTGAGAAGAATATAGTTGAACGATTGGCGGAGTCAGCATATATTATTTATTAGTATTATTAATAATATATATATAAAATTACTATATTATATATATATATATTTATATATTTTATATAAATATTATATATATAGTATATATATAGTTCTTCCTTCTTAAACGTTTTCTTTCTTCTAACTTTTCTGTGTTCGATTCAGGATTAAATTTAACATTAAATCAATGTATTCCCAGATGCGTCTCCATGATATGGGCATGACATACCTCCATTTTAATGGGATTAGCCTTATTTAGAGAGTTATTTACCTTTTTCGTTTTAATTTGCATAAATAATTTCATGTATTTGTATTACGTTACAAAAAAAAAAGAATTTTAATAACACCCGGAAATTGCAAATAATCGTTTCTATAATGTTACCTCGTGCTGAGCAAACCCGGTGCAGGAGTCGTTGTATATAATATATATATATATATTATTAATTATTATATATATTATATATATTTTTATATATTTATATATTATATATTATATTATTATATTTTATTATAATATTATATAATATATAATATATATTAACATATTTTTTTATTTGTCATAGTATGAATTTAGAGTTGTATTTAGGAATTACAAATTTTATTAAGATATTGTTTCGTATGTTACCCAAAGTCTCCCGGAAAAAATAATTTATTTGTATGTTTTGAGTTTCCTGTGAATAGCTGGGAGGAGGGTGACGACAAACCGCAAGAATTATCAAACCTACGACAAAACAAGTAATAATAATTCAGCAATTTGTGTTGCTGTGTATTATAATATATAAAATTAGAAATTTGTTATTTTGCTCAAGACCAGATTCTATATATACTAATTAACTGTTAGAATTCTCACTAAACAACCACACTACACATATATATATATATATATATATATATATAATATTATATATATATAGTATATATTATATATTATATTTTTTAATATATATATTTTTTATATATATATTTATATTTATTCATTATATATAATTATATTCTATATATATGTATATATTTACATATATTATTTTTTTTTTTTTTTTTTTTTACAGTTGGCACCACATCACGGCAAGCCTATAGGAGGGGGTGTTGCACGCTTCAGGAGTCAACAACTAAAGTACTTACAGCAGATGAGCACGAGCGCTTTGAAGTGGGGGATTATAATTCAGCAGGAAACGAAGATGAAGAGATGCAAGAACAGATGTGGAGGAAGAGAAGCAGCCGCAGCGAACTAGCCTGAGTTACCTACATCAACACAAACTCTGTGCGACAGACCTAGTTCTACGAGGGCGACGAAAAGGTGGAGGTACGCGAGTGATAAGCTCTCAGCACCTGCCCGCTGCGTTAGAAAGGATAAGCGCACTCGCGTCGCAAGATGAGAGTAAAGGGAACTGAAAGTTACAGACAGTTCATAGCCTTTGGTTTTGAATCGACCTATCCCAAAAGCCGGGTGAACCCAGAGTCCCCGATATGGACAGTTCCATCGGATGAGGCCCTTGTATGGCTGGAGCAACTGAGCAAGAGGAAAAAGTCTCGCAGTCTAACAGAACTCCAGTTTCTTGAGGCCGCCCTTAGCAACCCCGTTGTGATGTGAGGTTTCAAGACATTTCTTTTGTTTGTTAAGGCCGGTTTATATTGTCAAAGAGGACGAACCGTCGAAAGAGGATAGAAGTAGAAGTGTTTTAGGAGGGAATGTAAGTTGAGTTTTTAAATGAATTGAATTTAGTAGACGACCCCCGGAAATTCCTATCCAGATCCGAGAATAGAATCGAAGATTAAGACGAGAGGCATTCTAGAAGTAAAAGAAGGGCAGAATTGAAAGTTGAGAATGAAGGGTCGAGTCATCGCATATGAGTGATAGAGTTAGAAGTGAGGTGAGAGCAGTTAATGAAAGTAGAATAAGTGGATAGACAGAACCTGGGATACCACTATTGACAGAAAGAGAGGAAGAAGTCGCAACAACAGCCGTATTGAGCGATTTGAAAGAAAGCTAGCAAAGTAGCAAAGAGAAGGAGGAACCAAAGGAGGGGAGTTGGAGGCGTGACGGTGGCCATACCCCCGGTCAATGCTTATTGAGAATATGTCCAGCCCCACGAGTCTCCCGTAGTTCTAGCGAAAACCCATAATCTAGATAGAAAGTATATCGCAGTACCGAGCGCGAAAGCCCGTATGGCGATCGGAATAGTCGGAATGAGTTAGATGATCTAGAATGAGGTGAGAGGTTTCAGATCTTAGATAGAATAAGTAAGAGATATA
>JABUQX010017063.1:2500-12500 GCA_015478945.1 Trachelipus rathkii | reverse complement strand
TTTGCCAACTCGTCATTATTATTGATATTATCACCGAGTCCTTTTTTATTCCTGACATCGGTCATCCCTTTCCCATATTTGATGCTAGCGGCGTCTTTGGAATCCGCTGTCTATATCCACATTTTGATGCAGAAAAAATAACTTACATCCTTCCCATTCACAAATTGTAAACACCCAATGCATATAAACAAAGATAAGCTTATACTACTTACCAGCTGGAAGGACATGATAATAGCAAGGCGTTGTCATCCTCCCAACAACATTTTCGGCCCAACATTGTAAAGTTCCATAATCCTGTGATGTTCTTGCCGTGAATCTCACTACATACTTCATTTACCCTTATTCTGCATAGAGTAGTATAAACATTGATAAAGATATACGATTAATTTAAATTATTACAGTCATTATCAATTATTACATTATATATTGTCTAATTTTTAATCCATTATATTGTTACTCTCTCTTCATTATGATAATAACATCTATACAGGACGCTACATTAAATCTATTTTATCTATTTATTTATAGTATTGTGATATATCATGAGTATTTTTAGGTACTCAGATGCATCGAGTTTAAGTAGGATAACACAGACTCTCAGTACTATATTAACTTTCTTTGATGTTTATCCCGTGTAAAATACATGAATATTTGTGTGCAGATGGAAGAGTAATTATTTATTGCATTAATGAATAATTATTATATTATTTATTTTATTTCTTTCAAAATTGATTCATTATGTGTGATAATTTAGTGTTTTTAATTAATTTTATTATTTAATATCTATTAAATATTATGTAATAATTAAAAAATCCTAACTCAGTTAAATCGACGTTGCTTTCAAAATAAATAAAGCTACTCTATTTTTAAATCAATATTAAAAAGCAACTAACTATATTTTATTAATAATTTATTAGTTTAGATTATTAGTGTTTCAAAAATTGATTATTTCTCTAATTTTGAGATGTTTGTAATTATTATTATTATTATTATTATTATTATTTATTATATATTACTATTTATTCATAATAATTTTATTCGATTACAATATTACGTTGACAAAATCTATCATCCAATACTTTTCTAAATTTATTCGATTACTTTCTCAATAAATATTTATATAAATTTATATTATTATATTCATTTATATTAATAATATATTAATTATTAATTATTACTGATATGTATTATTTATTTATTATTTTTATGTATATATCTATTAATTTTATATTAATTATTTTAATAATTATTTTAAGTTTTATTATATTAGTTTTAAAACCAGGAATTATTTTTATTATTTTATTCGTATGTGACCACAGCTTATTAGGGTTATTTATTGAAAATGACAAATTTTATTAAATATTATTTAAATTTATAATAATGTTTGCTAATATAATTATATTATTCTTTATTTAATATTAATTTATATTACATATAGTTTTTATTATGGTTATTATTATTTAATCATTATTATTATTATTTAAATTAATAATTTATTTTTATGTATATTATTAATTATATTAATTATTATTCTATCATATACGCATTAATGTCATATTTAATTGATATGTTTATTTTCTATTGTTATCATGTTTATGCGATAATTTTAATAATTGAAGGCATATTATTATTTATTCACTTATTTATTATTATATTAATTTATTATTATTTTTAATTGCTATATTTTGTTTTATTAATTTTTATTATATTATATTAGCACTTATCAATTGTGACATATATTTTTTAATTTACTTTTAAGGGGTTGAAAATTCTTGATTCTAAATCTGTTTCGGCACAGACATGTTCGTTAGCTAAGTTCTCACAAATTCTACTTAAGAGTATTTTATTAATTTATTATTTTATTTATTTTTATATTTATATTTTAATATTATTTATTATACTATTTATGAATTTATTAATTTATTTATTCTTAAATTAATAATTTAATTTAAATTAATTGATATTCTTATTTTTGTTATTATTATTGTACTTTATTATTTTTGTTTAATTTCTAATTACTAGCTGTTTATCATTAAGACTTAAATACCTTTATGAATATAATAATTGTGTGTGCTTAAATTTATATATACTTGCTGTAATAATTTTTTTTATTTGTCTAAATAAGATGTATGTAATGTGTGTTGGTGAACTATCAGTTAGCTCTCTGTCTTTACACTAGACACATTTGTTCTGATACTCAGAAATATTTTCTACTCCGATTTTTGTTTTTATTTCTTACAACTATATGAAAATATTTGATAAAACTTTGATGATAGTGAAAAGTCTAAATAAACATATGTGAATGTTTTCAAATACGTTTAATATTTACTGAACTGTGTTAATGATTTGTTGAACTTTGTTTATTGGTATACATTGAACTGTATTTTAAATAATATAAAAGTTATTATTATTAGTTAGTTTGTATGTATTTATATTGTTATATAAATAGTGTAAATATTATTATTTTATTATACTTATTATATTTAATTAATTATTAATATCTATATATATATATCACTATATTTGAAATTATTATAATTATATTGTTGATTAATTATTATCACTTGAAGTCTTATTATTTCACTTATTATATTTAATTTGGTTGTATATAATTATTAATCATTATTATTCTTATAATTAATATTATAATTATTATTATATTATATATATTTTATTATTTATTATATTATTATTTTATTATTATTTAATATATTATATTTAATTATTATTATATATTATATATGTATTTATATAAAATTATTATTATATTATATAAATTGTTATGACTATATATTAATTATTAATTATCTTTTAATTATTTTTTATTACTTTTATTATTAATTAGTTTATTTAAGCTTCTGTTAACTTATACTATGTATCAATTAATCTTAACATAAATATGATAAAATATATAATCATATAGTTATAATATTTATATATATATCTATATATATATTTTAATTTAATATTATTTTATATTAATGTATATATAATAATTATATATAATAATATATCTATATAATATAGTTATTTGTACTATTACGTGACTACCCTATTTGTATTAAATGATTAGAGTAATATTATAGTATTATTATGTTGTGCATCAAAGTATAATGAGAATCAGATATTATAAAAATAATGCAAAGTACATTATATAGCTTAGAGTAGAGAGAAGAGAGAAGAGGAGAAGAGTGAGAGATGCACGAAGAGAGAAGAGATGATTAAGGTATGATGTAGTAGAAGGAGTGGACGAGGATTGTGAAAGATTGAGATAATGAGAAATAAGAAATGCATTTAATATCAGTTTGAAGTGAGATTTCTTTTACGTATTGTTCGTTTGTTTGTTATATATATATTTTATCAATCGCTTCATGATTAATTTTTTTTAAAATGAATCATAATAATGTCTTTTTCAATTACTAATTTTTCTTCTATTTTTCTCATAACTTAATATAAATTTTTTTCTTTAATTGTTTTAATTATAAATCATATTCAAGACAAAGTCATTGTATATATATAAATTAATTAATTTTAATATAAATTTGAGTCAAAGTGAAAATGTTTTGTTTCATTCAGTATAGCGAACCTTGATCAAGTTCCATTTACTATAGATATCAACTCTCATCGATTATATTAATTTTGAAGTGAGAAATAGGAGAAATGTTTATACATATTTAAAACTTATATTGTAATTGAGTGCTGATTTACAAAATTAACAAATATTCTATATCGTAATTCTAATCCCTAATAGTCTAATATAATTTTTTTTGTAAATCTAAAAATCAATCTTTTTATACAATTAATTTATATATATTTTTGAAGTTTTCGATGTAGTCTTTCGCGTCTATTACTCAATGTAAATTTGTGTCGTTGCTTCACAATAGCTACGCTCTCTCGCGATAATGTATTATTCTATAATCTATTGTCATTCACACCCACATTTTATCTAACCACAAGGATGTCTGAAATATCACAACAGTAATTATAGTAATATTCAATCTATATTTCGATGAAGGAGATGTGGTATATTATCGATTAGAAGAAAGTGATCTTAGTAATAATATATATTAATATATATATATATATAATATTATTAATATATATTATACATTTTATATTCCTAATAAAATATAATACAGGATAACATCTTTTATATTGTAAATACGTGACATAGAGTAGAGGGGTTCTTATCCGAGTAACCTAATATATTATATTATGGTAATCCGCGAAAATTCTATAGTAATTGATATATTTAACTTTATTTTTTTTTTTTTTTTTATTTTTTTTTTTTTTTTTTATTTTTAGTGGTTTATCAATCGAAGTATTAATTTTAATAATATATTATTTCCCCATAATATACGGGTTCACGATCGAAGGAGATGACTATTAAGTATACAATAGTAAGTTTTTTGTGATATAAGTATAGGTAGAGTTAAGGGTCTTGGTCGGTGAAAACGTAACGGTAGGGGGACTTATCCTACACTCACTACTTACCGGTATATTAGATAACGTCCCCTACTTGTATCACGTTAGGACACCTCACTCTAAATTGGTGAAATAATTTTTTTTTAAATTCTACGAATATATAAAAAATAAAAAAATAAAATAAAATATAAAAAAATATAAATATTTCCAAAGAAATCAATTTATTTCAACTATGATCGGTGTAGATACTAAGGAAGAGAGGGGACGTTATACCGCTGGAAGGATGTGACGGTAGGATATCACAGGGGATACCAGACAGTGTCGGGTTCCTAGATCCGAGAACTAATTCAGGTGGAGGTGAGTATGATCCACGTAGTCGGGCGAGACGATCACTCCCTTATGCGTTATCTATGGTTTTCACTTTAGTAATATAAAAAAATAAAAATAAAAATATTTCTTTCACATATACATTTAGAATTCCTGTTATATACTTTTCCCGTTCAGGATATATAACAGTATAAGTACCCTAGTATCATGGGATTAATATATATATTTTAATAATTTCTATTTATAATAGCCTAAAAATAAATATAAATTAAAAAATATAAATATAGTTAGGCCTTAATTATGAAATACGTTTTCTATAGTTGATTCTAAAGGAAATTACAGTATATTCAACTAATTCCATTTGCAGTTAATTTATATATATGAAGGTGGACCCGCATTTTTATTTAGTACCGAATTCGCACAATTCGCATTTTGTTGGTAATTCTGCACTTTATTCGCCATTCCAGATTTTGTAGAGCGGCTTCTCGCTATGCAATTCTTACAACTTTGTAAGATGTGCTCTCAAAAGTACATTCGTTCGGAATTAACTGTAAACTTATAAATTATAGGCTGTTTATTCGCAGTTACATACTATAATCGCATTAGTACTTATATTTATAGACTTACTTCATTACTATTTTCTATATTAGTGTGTTTTGTTATGAGAAGATGCAATAGAATAGAATTCATATATAAATTTAGCAATAGCTGTAATGGCGTAAGAGCATAATTTATACGTAGGTTTATACCTGAGTAATATAGGTAATTGCTATATAGGGTATGAGGTGGGTAGTGGGGGGATTTCCTAGGGCTTAGTAGCAATAAATAAAGATAATATATTTCAGCAATGTATAGTGAGACCTATGCATATATAAATAATGAGTAATATATATATATATATATTATTATATAGTATAATTAATATAAATATAAATATATATATGGTATAATATTATGTACGATGACTATATAGTATAAATAAGTTGCGGAATTTAGTACTATGCGATGCCCACAATATGCGAGCTTGCGTAATATTTGCGTGAATTAACTACTTAATACAAGTATTGGGGTTGTATACATACTTATATTTGATTAATTTATATATAAGTATATATAATGTCGATTTTTATTATCGTATATGTTATAGAGCGAGTTACCCGTGTAAGATAAATTTAAGTTATATTTATTGGGATTATGACCTAATTTATAGGATGGAATTTACTTTTTATTTTTTTATTATTTTTTTTTATTATATTATTAGGTATTATATATATATTAATATTACTACGAAGTATATTTTAAATTAATTTCTATATCATATGTTTACGGGCATATACTACGATGAGAGGGGGCATGTTAAAGTATACAAGTGATTTTGTGAAGTAAAATATTTTTATTTTTTTTTTTTGTCTAAATATAAATACCTACCTAGATGTAGTAAATCACTCCAGCAGATTGGTTCGTGAGTAAGGTTCATTCCGGCGCTAAGTGTACGCTGGGGACATCTTACCCTACTGAGTATGTGAGTATTATACGTATCACTATCACTATGATATTTAATTTTACTTTCTTTGGTCTTATATTGAGTGTCGGGTAAGTTTTAGATCCTAGTGAGGTATGTACTATATGTTCCCCTACTTGTACCACGTACTATATAGTTACTAAGCCTAAATTAGTGAATGATAAATTATTGTTTTTCTTTTGTAATCTCTTTTTACTTTAGTATTTATTTATTTAATAATTTTTTTATTTATAGTCTACATTATATATAATAAAACAAAATTATTCAACAAATTGGGTCCCTAGTACCGATAGGGTCTGGGGAGGTGAAAGTTTCATTAAACCTGATATATTATATGGTAGGATTAGTCGTCCTACGTATCTGAGTAGGTCACGAATAGGACCTAATATCCTTCTTTTTTCCCATATAATACATTTGGTATTTATACCTTTTGTCTTACCTATCGTAGCTATGGATGAGAAATATAATATTTTAATATATTGTAATTGATATAAGTACATAAATAATATAAATAAATATTAAACAGCACCCTACAAACTTATTAAAATGCATCCTGTATTTAATAGATTACATACAGTAAAAAATTCTTAAAATATACCACATACCCTCCTTTTCCACTAAAAAAAATTTCCTCTAATGAGCCAAGCTTTATAATGTGATGTAGGAATAACACGTATTTTATTACTATATACTATAGAGAGCAATTGATAAAGTATTTCGTTCGGACTTATATCCTTGGTTCCTATCATCATAACTAAAAAGTTTATACAATATTAATAAAACACAAAATATTAAAAAACAATATTGAAATACAAAATATCAAATAAATGAAAATCTAATTCATGCACTAGATTGGGTATATGGTCTCCGTAGTAAATTTTTTTTTTATTTAAGTATCAAAAATATGTTTAAAAAAAAACTGCAAATGTTCAGTAATATGATCTGATTTTACACTAATGTGTGATTGGATCAAAATTCATGGAACTTACTTGAAATGTTGAAAATGACTTTTGTTATGAAATGAAAAAGGACTAAATTAAAGATTCAAGTTAATAATTTCGGAAAAAAAAAATAAAAAAAATTTAAATCTTTTATGACATATTATTACGTATATAGATAAGAAAGAAGATTATTTTTAACTAAAATATTTATTTAGGTATCATAGTAAAATTTATAATTACGTAATAATAACTGATATTAAAATATTTTATAATGAAATTAATTGATAATATTAGTAATCCCAATTATATGAGTGTAATAAATATAATGAACTAGTAAGGTTTTATTTATTGGTATAATAAATTTTAAATTTTTTTTACTATAATAATAAATATATAACAAACCTTCATACTATTATTTGAGTAAAATAGTAATTAAAAACTCATATAATACCTATAAATATATATAATATATTACTATAAATATAATTATAATATTTACATATAATTATTTCTATATAAGCTCTGAATTTTCCTGATTATAAATTATTATTATATTCTTATCTTTTGTCTTATATAATTTAATTATTTTTATTAGTTATTATGTTAATTATATTTTTTTAATAATATTATATTATAACTAAATTATAATTACCGATACAGTATAGTATAGAATCCTATTACAATCATTGTATACTTTATCTATTGAGTAATATTATATTATATAATATATATTATTTTATATAACTAGTAGAAGCTATCTAGTCAAGATGCCTATAATAATATTTATACTTTTTTTCTCATATATATATATATTAACTTTAAATTATTTTTCATGTTCTATATATAAGGAACCATATGTATATATTGTGAATTTAATATTTCTTTCTGTTCACTATAATTTATGATTAAGTAATCAACTTAAAATAGGTGAGTATTGCGAATAATCATCAAACGTATATATATATAATATATTATTAGTATTATATATATATAATTAATTACTTATATTAAATTATAATTATATAATATATTATAATATATAAATATTAATATTATTATATATATTATTATATATATTATATATATATATATAATTATATATATTATAAATATATTTAATATATATATCTTTGATATATTTTATATTTTTAGTTATATATGTAGTTGAATAGAATCACAGTGAAGAATAATAAAAATATATAGGGGTATATACTCATTTCTATATAAGTATAATTATAACATATATACTATTATCTCACAATGTACGTAGAGTTGTTGTCTGCATTAGTATTAATTATTTATATAATTAATATAAGTATTTTTCTATATAGTAAGTCATATTTTACTATATCTAAATACTTACACTATTTTACCTATATAAATACCATTGCTACCGAGAGGTCTTGTACGAATTCGATAGGGGCAGGGTATATATAGCAGATAGTGTATAATGTTATTGAAAAATCACCCGTGATTTTTATTTTATTATAGTGTATACGTATTTTCGTCATTTAATTTGTGAATGAGTGAAATATTAATTCTTGAAATATTTATTGTTACTTGTGAGTTTTTTTGTTTAATAATTTAATATTTTTATTTATGTAAAAATATGCCTAGTATTATTATATTGGTTTTATAAAAAATAATATAGTTTGGAAAATTCATTTTTGTAAATATATATAATATATTATGATTATTAGTTATTTAAACATATATCTAATTTATATATAACTAGTCTATTTTATAATATAATATTTATTATTATTCTATATTCACTATATTGATATCGCTCATTTTAGCTTTGGGCACAGATTTAGTCCTATTGTATTAATGTGTTAAAGCTGTGTATATTAAAAAATGTGTCTAATAATTCCTATATTCTTTTCATATTTATTAGTCTATAGCTTTGTAGAGCTGATTTTCGTTAATTTTCTTCTGTTAAATAATAAAATTTAATCTATTAAGGCTTCTACTAAATAACTTTTTAAATCTTCTTGAGTCAGCATTAATTTTAAACTCTATTATTATTTGTCCTAGCATTATGATTATATGTTTCTAAATAATATATTATTATTATTTCAACTCTGCTGTACACGATTAGATTTATCACGAGTGTCATGATTGTCGCTCTCTGATTTTTATTAGTTATATTTTATTATATTATTTATTTTATTTTATTTTA
The DNA here is from genome assembly GCA_015478945.1 of Trachelipus rathkii. Lineage (NCBI taxonomy): Eukaryota > Metazoa > Arthropoda > Malacostraca > Isopoda > Trachelipodidae > Trachelipus > Trachelipus rathkii. The sequence goes on along the minus strand of JABUQX010017063.1, from coordinate 3,103 downwards.
TTTATTATATATATTTATATTTTTAATTTATTTTTTAAATTATATTTTATATTAATAATTTAATTAAGATTATATATTATCTATATTATTATATTTATTTTTTATTTTTTTAATTTATATTTATTATTTTTATATTTTGAGTGATATTTAATGTATTTGATATAATTTGATAATATGTTATATAATGATTATATTATATTTATGTAGCTGATACTTTATTTAATACTATTGTAGTAGACTTATGATCTATATATATATTATTTGTATAGTTGTAATAAAAGCACTATATTATATTTATGTAATATATTAATTATATAGTTTTTATTATTTATACTTATTTTTTCTATATACTTATTATATATATATAAATAGTTTATATATATTTAGTATATTTTTAGCATTGTGGTAAATTTTTTTATATAAATATTATTTTATATTACGTACTATATAGATATATAAGTATAAGTAAAGTTTTAAAATTAGTCCTGACATACTTCTCTGATGAAAGTTTTGAGTGTCTTGACCAGTTTGCTATTTATTTGTCATTTTAAGTGCCGTAAGTCTAGAGATAATAGTAGAGTCCTACTTCTTTCCTGTATAATT
>JABUQX010017062.1:25000-35795 GCA_015478945.1 Trachelipus rathkii | reverse complement strand
TATATATACTTAATAAATATATATATATATATACACTTCATTACGGGTATATATATATAAAATATATTATAATATATATAAAGTATCAAATAGTAATAGTAGTATAATTCACTTACGTTGTATGTATGTTTTTTAAAATATAGCGTAAATTTCTTAATATTATTTTTTTCAAATAGAATTTTCCGACTGATTTCGTCTGTTTATCCACGCTATAAACTCAGCAATATATGAAAAATCGAATCATATCTTATATGTTGTACAATTCCTAATATGTTATTGATTGTCAGTAATGAGTTTTTGATAGTCACCAATGTGTTTTTACCCAAAGTTACCAATACGTTAATAAAGTCACCAATGCATTATTGATAGTTACCAATATTATTAATAATCACCAATATGTTATTGATAGTCACCAATGTGTTATTAATGCAAAAATAAACCTGATCTTTACCCCATAACTACCTAATGTAAACCTTACCTAACCTAATTTTAACCTAATAACTAACCTAAGCCTAAAACCTAAAAGAAACAGTAAACCTACTACCTAACCAACCTAACCATAACCTAATAACCTAACCTATCTAACCTAACCATAGACCAAACCTGACCTTATCATACGATTAAATTAACGCAAAACGCTAAGCGCATAAGGTATCCAAATTTGCAAATTAACAAATAAATGAGTGTTATGTTACTCGCCGCAAGGTAGCTATTGAATTTAACACGACACTGGGTTGTACAAATATTTTAATTCCTCTTTTGTTTTCATGTAATGTAATTAAATACATAAGAAACTAAATAACATAAAATTAAAATTATGAAGAATTCTGAAAGATTGAAACATGATTATTATAGCATCAATACTAGTTAATAAATTGTATATAAGCTGTTTTAAAAAAACAATATTAAAATAACGATAAATAAATGAATTTAAAGAACAAGAAAGAATTAAAAATTTATTTGGCGAACCCAAATATCGAACTAATATTGAAATAACTATGAATCTTCACTTTAAGAGGTAAATAGTTAACATTTTTCATTATTAACAAAAAAACTTCACCAAGGAACGTAAGAAAAAATTAAGATACCATGACCATATTTTCTTTAAACGGTTAAAAGATAAAAAAATAATACAACATCGAAATGTTAATGATTCCAACTCTGAAGTTTTAGCCATTTTGTAATAAAAATAAGTTCTTTATTTTTGAAATTCTTTTTGATAAGAATTTTTCTTGAATTCTTCAACGTCTGAGGAGAGGATAATCAAAAAAACATAGAATAGAAATATACACAATAACTCTTAATAGAAGATCTATAGTTTTCTGAGGTAAGTAGTCTTTGTAATATCCTAATGTGTGTAATATAATTTTATTAAAATTTCTAGAATTCAAAACTATTCAGTTAATTTGTAACCACCTCAGCATTTTCAAGCTCCCTGTCTATTCATTTTTAGGTACTCAACTTTTATTTAAACCCAGGGCAATTAAAAAATTTAAGCTTTGGTAAAGTTTTTGTTGTTAAAGTAGAATGAATTTTATTGATCCTAGGAAAATCAGAAATAAAAAAGATTTTATATATTTTAAACAGTAAAATTTATTTCCAAAGTCGATTTTGTGTACTTTTTATCTGCCTTAAATGAGATTTTTTTATAATTATATTTTTCATTAGATATCTTATTGAGTTAAAAGGGAAAATTAAAAAACAATACCATTAGACTGATGCGGCAGGCTGGCGTGCTTGCTAAGGACAGTACAGCATCGCTTGAAAAGCGATGGCGCGCGAGCGGGCCAGTTGTAACAAGTTATCGTGTGCGAGTGAGTAATAGTTGTATATATATAATATATATTATATATATATTTATGTATATAATTTATTTATATATATAATAATTATATTACATATAAGCTTTGGATATATATATATTATATATATTATATTGAAATTATAACTGTAGACGTTACCGATTGCTATATAGATTAAAGCTTTATTACATTTTCTTTTTATTTTTTTTTTTTTCAAATTTGGGGAAGGAAAAATTTTAGGAAAATTCGTAAAATCCTTAAGAAATAATCTGAAGATAGCGATTACCAACCCAGTCCGTTCATTACTAATTTTTTAACTGCCCCTTGGTTTAATAAAGAACCCTTCTTATTCTTATTCTTTATTCTTATTAATTATTCTTTTCAAGATTAAGTTTCCAAATATTTATATATATAGTAAATAATTTAAGCAGGGACTTAAATATAAGGTTCTAAGTTTGTAGGTTAAAACAAATTGGCTACCTTAGTAAGGAAATTAGTGAGGATGTTAAAGATTTCAAATGATCTTGATTAACTTCTTGGCGTGGGCAGAATAAGCGGCAAATGAATTCAGTGGTTTACGAAGTGTAAGCTGTTATAAGGTTTCACTTAGGGGTTACTAAATGAAATTTTAAAATTACGATATTTGAATGGGGATTTGGCTCGAGGTCTGTGGAAAAGAAAAAGATTTCTCTGTGATTTATAGTAATAATTGAAGTTACCTAATCCAGTGTTTTTAAGCAAGGAGAATAAAGTAAATAAGATGTGGGTATTATTATAAAAATCGAGCAATGTCGATTACAAGGATCAAGGAAGTTGTAAGTTAAACTTGATTCTAAAATAGCTATGATTGGGCCAGTATTAGAGTATTGTGCTGCAAGTTTGGGGCCCCTTATTTAAAAAAATGACTTGATTATGACTAGAGAGAGTGCAACGTGACCATCAAGGATTGTTTTCTGGGGTTTGAGAGGAGGTGTTTAAAGATCATTATGAGAAAGCTGCAGGAGTTAGTTAAGAAGTTTTCTGTAGACATGGTGATTTCTCAGCGAAGGGACATAATACAAATCTACAAAATATTTACCCCTATTAATAATGCAGGAGAAGCAAAAAATTCTTCATAGTAGGGCGCGGACGGGAGACCAGGGGGCATAGTAAGTAAGTCCATTCGGCTGCGGGCCGAATTGGTGGACCTCGCGGGACGTGGTTTGGAGACCCCTCTGTTCTAAGACATTTTCAGAACTTCTTCTTACTATTCCTATACTACTTTACTTGGTTGCTCTTTATAGGGGGCATCATTCACACTTGTCCATATGGAGTATGTTTCGGCATACCTGTGGTGGTTCAACCCATACTGCTCTCCTTGAAAAGGTGGAGTCTAAGATTTTTTCAACTTGTGAACTCTCTTACATAACTCTCTCTTACATCTCTCTCCAACCGTCGAACTCTCTCTGGACTCTCTTGTCATATATAGTGCTGGTTCGACAAGAGAGTTCAGCACTGTATATGACGAGAGTTCAGAAGAGTATGAACTCTCTTGTCATATACGGTACTGGTTTGACTTGCCTTTCCACACAGTCTCATTCATTTTCTGCCCCATCTTAGGCCCCTTTGACCACAAGACTTAACCACTAAGTTCATCTTTAAGTGTAAACTCTACTGGTAAAGTCTGGAACACTCTCATGTATCTGGTTTCGTCGGATATTAATCGGATAAAGGTGAGACTTCTCCCTAGTTCTGGTCGAATACCCTACATGACCTTTACCACCAGTGATATATATATATATATATATATATATTATATATATATTAAATATATATATATATAACTATTTATATTATATATATATATATATTATATATATATATATTAAATTATATATATATTATATATATAATATTATATTTTATATATTATATTAATATATATATATATAATATTATATATAATATTATATAATATATATTATATCTATTATATATATATAATATATATAGTTACATATTTATAATATATTATATATTCATATTATTTATTATAGATATATTATAATATATATAATATATAATATAATTTATATATATTTATATATATTAGTATATATATATATATATATAATATATATATATATATATATATCATAAAACCCCACAGGAAATAAAAAATAAAAAAACAAAAATTATAAAATTAAAATAAAAATTCTGAATCGATTTTACTTTGGAAATGGAAAGTGATGATTAAGCCTTTCTTTTACTTGATCATATTTCTTTTGAGGAGAAATGACAAGATGTCATATTGCATTTAAATGTTGTGTTTATAGAAGGAGGACGGAGGGAACACGTGTGGATAATTACGATTTCAGGCTCTCCTTGTCCCTCTGTATTGTTGTTAAAACGGTAGTTTATAGAAGGGATTTTTCTTCCTTGAATGCTACGAATGTTATTTGTGCTTGTCACACTTATTATTCTAGATATGGAAAAAATAATGATGTTAAGAATGTTCCTTTAAAATCTATGATACCCTCGAATAATTCTATATATAAGGATCTTTTCATTGCATGCACAAAAGGAAAAGCTTTATTTTTCATACCCACTGTTGCATCTGTAATGATAAATCAAGTAATAGTGGCCTTTTTATATAATGACCACAAATTTTAAATACGTACTAAAGATTTTTACCTTTGTTTCAAGGTTTCCCCACACTACTAAAAAATTCCATTACAAATTTTTAAAAATTTTGAATGATTCAGAATTTAAATTATATATAAGATACTTAATAGAATGGGAGTAGTAGAATTGATAGAGTAGTATATAGGGAAAAATAAAGATAGAAGCTCAGATACGTGTTGATATCAATAGTATAGTAGAAGGTAATAGTAGGGAGATATAGATTAAAATAAAGTAAAATAAGTTTAATAAAAATACTATAAATTATTACACTATTTTCTAAATAGTAATAATCAGGGTAATATATATTAAATAAAAGTATGGATAAGTATATAGTAGAAAATAAAATGATAGTGGTGTCGCTATGAAAGAAGTAACTGAGAAGAAATTGGTGTAGATATAACAAGGTTTCATTCGTAGTATATGGCGAGAAAAGACTTCTGCTTTGTGAAAAGAAAGACATAACCTACTCTCTAAAGGAAATTTTTGTGACCGTTGATACTTCCACCCCAGCAGAAGCATAGAGGAGAAGAGAAAGGGGAACCAACCACTAGCTTGATGCTTATAAAATACTACAGCAACTTAACTCCTACTCACAAAGAAATAAAAATAAGAAAGAAATAAAAAACAAAAGGGTTTTCCGACCCCCTGCCATATAATTCACTAAAAATATACTTTTTTAATTAAAAATGTAAATAATTTTAGTAATTTATGCCAATGCATCTTGCATGATTATATAAAAATTTTATATTCTTAAAGATGAAATATTCTCTAAACATCTTCCTTGTTAATTTAAATGAACATCTAAATAAAGTCACCTTACACAAAATAAAAAACATTTTTAACAAAATTGGTAATATAGATACCTTAAATTTAATAAAGATAAATTTATTTACGGGCGTGGGTGAATCTGAATGGAGGAAAGACGTGACGGGTATTTTCTAATGTAGATTTAGATACTATTGAAGGGATTGAAAAGATGAATTTTTATGAATTTATTTTGATTTATATTTCCGTGATGGTAAAGGATTCTTATTAATAATACGCAATATTAGAACGTTTATCCTGTGTTTTTTTTATCCTGTTTTAATATAATTAAGTAATAATATTCATAAAACTAAAATTAATAAAAAAATAACTAAAAAAACTATATATTATAAAAGAATGATAGATATATATAAATAAATATAATTAATAAAAAATTCTACAATAAGATAATGATGATATAAAAAGATAAAAATATAAATCATACACAAATAGATTAATGTCATGGTAAAAATTTACAACATATATAATAAGTTAAAAAAAAAATCTATAACTATAAAAATAATAATAATATTAGGCTAGGTAGTTAAAAAAAATATAAGTATTATATATATGATATTAATATAATAATATAATACAATAAATAATAAAAAATAATTACTAAATATAAAAATCATATAAGTAATATATATAATCATATTATACTATAATATATATAATAAAATATAATAATATATAATATAAATAAATATATATTCTAATAAAAAAGTCCCTATAATAAATTAAGAAGAAGAAAACAAGCTATGGATCATAATCTATAAAGTAAAATAAAATTAAAATTAAAATAATATAAAGGTAATATAAAATATTCACAAAATAATTTCAATAGCAAGCATAATTTAGAAATAATGTAAAAAAAATATACAACAAAGGAAAAGAAATAATATAATAAAAACTATATAAAGTAGTATTATATATAATAATAAAAATGTGTATGTTTGAAAAGAAAAAAAAAAATGTGTAAAAATGCAGAAACGAAAGACAGAAGAAATGCAAAATGACCAAGACAAAAAAAAAAAAAAGTAATATGCCAATATATTATGTGCGATAATTTATTTATTCAATTATAAAAAAACAAAAAAAACAAAATGATGGCTTTCCCTGTTACGCAATTGAAGCCGCCTCAGCAAATGCGTATTGTCACGAAAAAACAGCCTGTCTCGTCTCTTCTCTCTCTTCTCCTTCTTCTCTCTCTTTCTCTACATCCTCTCTTCCTCTCTCTCTTTCCCTTCCGTCCTTTATTACAAGTATGAAAAAACAATGGCTCTTTATATCTTCTACATATCCGCTCTCATCATACTACGTCTATCTATCTCTCTCTTCTCTCTCTCTCTCATCATCTCTCTCTCATCTCTATCATCTCCTCATCATCATCTAACTAATGGTCTACCTACTTCTTTTACCTACTGACTTCTCTCTTCTCTCTCTCTTTTATACAGAAATGTGAACACTGCTCTATTTCTCGTCCTCTCGTTCTCGTAACTCTTCTTCTACGTCTACTACTCTGATTCTCTTCTACTCTCTCTCTCTCTCATAATCTCTCTCCTCTCTAATTGTACAATGGCCGATGCTCTTTCATCATGCTCTCTCAATCATCTCTCTCTCATCTTCTCGTTCTCTCTCTCTTCTAGTTCTCTCTCTCTCTCTTCTACTACTTCTTCGTCGTCTCTCTCTCCTATACAGCACGCGAATTGCGCCACGAATTGGTATTATAATAATTTGACTTTGTTTTAGAGATATCGATAATTATATATATAGTATATATATATTATTATATATATAATATATTATTATATAACATATTATATACATATAATTTACATTATTATAATATAATACGTAATATATAATATAAAATATATATCAATAAACAGCATAATAGAATATATATATATATACTATAGTATAATATAAATATACTATTAACTTAACTAAAATATAATATATATATACTATATATATAATATATAATATGTAGGTTGATTTATTAAAACTATATTAAAAAATATATAATCATAAATATATAATAAATATATATAAATTTAATAAATAATTATTATATATTAATCCTATAACTTTCATGGTGCAGAGAAATGTTTTTTTTTTATATATATTTATCTATAAGAAATCTAATTCATAAAAATTTTATTCTTGTAAATAAACAGGATCAAAAAATTTTAAATAAAAATTAGGTAATTATTTAATAAATATCGCACTTTTTTTTTTTTTAGAATCTAATAGGATCTTGGCGGACGCCCAAGCAGAAACTGCAACGATCTCCGGGATAAATTTTTTTCTAAAGCTTCATTATTATTATTTAAAACGAAAACATATGAAATATAGCAACGGCTCCGTACTGCAATAGCGTTGCATTGCATTATAGAGCTTAGTCGGATTTGCTGGCATCCGTCGGCATCAATAGGTAGGTTTAGGTTGTGTTTTTATTTTGCTGCCACAGTCGATCAAATATAGATAGTGTTAGGCTGCTTTATTTGCCCTAATTAAGTTCAAGGTTATAGCGCATAACAAATTGAAATAGTTGTTTTTGTTATGAGAATAAAATATGCAAAAGATCCTATTTAGTGAAGAAACAAACGCCACATAGCTCGGGAAAGGGAAGATATTTTCTTATCACAAAAATAATATTTGCAGTTTTAAAAGCAAACAATGATTGTCGTTTCGTAAGCACAAATACGAAAAAATTTTAAAATTAAATTACGATAATCCGCAAAACATCATTTATCAGCTTTAGGCGTAGTGAGGTTATCGTTTGAATTCTGATTCACACTAAATCAAACAGCAAGCAATAATTAATAATCAATGGCAGAAAATACATTCTGTATTGGTCTGGGAATTATTTTCAGATGGTCCAAATCTATAATAGAAAAAGGCTAAGCTAGCAACCTATAGAAAATTGCATCATGAATTTTCCAGAAAAGGGGGAGTGAAAAGGCTAAGTGCAAATTTTTGGATGAATCATTGAAAAATATATCCAGAATAGGGGGGGAGTGAAAAGAGCTAAGGTGCTAAAACACTAAGAATCATGAATATATACCAGACAGGAAAGGAAGGGAGTGATAAGACAGATGAAAGCGGGCCCTACAGTCTGCAAACTCTCTATGAAATTACTATGAAATATTACGCAAGAAAGAGGAAAGGGATCGAAGGTGAAAACAGGAAAGAGTGCAAGAACTGTATATCACTGAAATATGTCAAGAAAGGGGGAGTGAAAGGCTAGTGAAATCTTTGTTACTCATGAAAAAATATTCCAGGAAATACGAGGAAGTAAGGTGAAGAAAAGGCTGAGTGCCAAACTTGTTCGATTAGGAATTATATCAGTAAGGGGGAGCACATCAAGTCTTCCAGACTATCTAATCAAATATCTAACACTATAAGTATGCTGAAGAGACCGGGCCTACTATAGAACCTCACGGCTCTAGGAGCTTATCGAGCGAGGACAGGAGGCTAGTTCGAAAATCTGTTTCATAGCAGGCGAACTGGTATGAAATCAGCGCTCCATAACAAATTGTGGGGCGAGGCGGCGCCAGTTTTTTCTAAACGCGCGCCAGTAAGCACAGATCAAATGGACGACGACCGATTTGACCTCAAAGAGACCTTATCTAGAAAAAGGATAGTCATTTCAATCATCTTCAGTTTCCGATTCCGAATCGTCAAATCCCTGAGGATTGGCGGTTCACTGAACTACCGGACAATTGCCTGCTGTCTGGAGGAAGCTTGGCGGAATGTGTATGCTGATCGATGACTGAGAGAGCATAAATATCTATGAAAGGAACATCTGTTGTATATAACTTTTTGTCTCGTCTGTGGGACGTCCACGTGGCCTGGAAATAGATGCCGAACGAGTGGATGAGAATCCTGGAATGAGTACGAAGATGTGAGTTAGGGACCAGACAGAATAAGCATTCCAAAGCCTATCACAGCTTGAGAAAGATCAACAACGAGGACTGGAAAGAATGAACGGCATAGTAATCGCTTCTACACGAGGTAAGAGAAGGAGGGACAGAAAAGAGGAAAACCTGCCTTCTAAGAGGCATCAAAGAAACATCTCAGGCCATTTCGAGATAGTAGTGGCATATCCATATGTGATGGAGGAACGTTTCCCTAACAAAAAGCGGCAATTTCAGACAGAAATAATGCTTGGACTGGTGACATTTTCAAGACAATATGTTATGCCGCCATACTCGAACATTTTGAAAAAGGAACAGATTGTCAAACACGTGCAGATAAAAAAGAAGCGTAACTTCTCCAGCCATCGCGAGAGTAAGTCGCAAAGACCATTGTACGAGGAGACTTGTTCCCTCATACAGAGGCAAATTTTCAGAAGCAGATGGTGAATTGACTGTTGACAACGACCATTTTCAATGACAATGTTATGCACCACTACATCGAAAATATTTGGAAAAGGAGTTAGTCAAACGCCAGGTTAACTATAGAAACAAACTGGATCAACGCACTCTACAAGGTTAGGAACCACGAAGAAAGATTTCAAAGGCACAAACGTATCGGAACATCGAAAGAGGCACGTTTTCCTTGACTGTTCTCTTTGAAGCGAACGGTGATTTCACCTTTAGTCAAGAGGCATTCCTAAATCTAACTATACTCATACATTTCTTCCTCATTACTTTGGGAAGTAAAGCTTCATTTAAGATTTTTGTGCAAGAAGTACACTCAAAAAGCACTCTCTGTTTACGTTTTAAATCTACTATGATAGATATTAAATTATTTTAACTTAATTTTATTAATTAACAATTTGTAAAAATTAAATCACAATTAAACATAACGTTATAAAATAATTTGTATAATATTAAGCATATTTTACAGTTATTAAATTAAATTGCAGTACTTAATGAGAAGAGGATATCCTGGAAACAACATATTTCTATTATCTATTAATTAGAAGGTAAAAGGCATTTTACCCTCCATCTATTTCGGTACTGATGGTTCGCGTGAGCTAATACTCAATCTAGAAAAAGGACCCAATCGTCTACTGTGAAACGGTCCTTATTTTACCTCAGTGTCTAAGTGGCTCAACTGGACGTAATCTGGCTTCCTACATCTCCTCCTTCTCTCTCAGAGTGTCGAATCGATCCGTCATGCACTGAACATTGCCTGTTGATTTACATTTATGACGTGGGAGTAAAACATATGAGTCCCGCGGCATGCGGGACTCCTGAAAATCAATGACGATTAAAGGAAGTGCGAGAAAGGATGGCACCGAAAGATGAAAATTCCTACAACCGGAGTTTCAGGAAAAGATAGGATGCCTTCCCATAGCCTCGTCCCCGCCTTGTTTCAACTGCGACACCACAAATTCATCTAGTCTGAAAAATAATTCGACATTTATCCCAAATCCAAGTGTATGAGAAGCAACAACCGAAAAGGCAACCCCCACCAAAAAAAAAAAAAACAAATAAGGGTTATTTACAAACAAAAAAAAAAAAACAAACCCCCACTATTCCGAAAAAAGGAAGCCAGCATCTATCACT
>JABUQX010017062.1:12500-15000 GCA_015478945.1 Trachelipus rathkii | reverse complement strand
ACAGCTCTATTTTAAAAAAATGATAGGCCTAAGAAATTACTCAATTGGAATGTGATTTAAAATTAAGTATTTGGTAAATATAATGTAAACAAGCTTTTCATACAAATAAATAGGTACGTATTATAATTATTAAAATATGTTTTCGATGTTTTTTATATATATATATATATATATATATATATATATATATATATAGACTATATATATATATATATATATATATATATATATATATATATATGCTACTCTATATATATATATCTTTGCTCTTCTACTATATATATATATATATATATATATATATATATATTTCTTTCTTTTTCTTTATTCACCTTATTTTTTCCCACAAGATTTGGGGTAGTTTGCGCTACAAGCATCGGAAAAGTAGGAGAACATGACAAACGTCGAAAAGAAAGCCCAGCCCCTTACACCGCCCCCTCTAGTACCATTAGTTGGTGAGAGCTCGTCACGAAGACAGAAAATCCACCTAGAGCATCATGGGACCGCGACGGACCCTCTATGGTAAATCGTCAATGTAAGGATTCATCCCTGGCCCAAGTGGGCCACAACCATGCCCCAATACAAACAAATGAAAGTATGTTGAGATGGTTTGTGGTCATGTGGAAAGGATAGATGATAGCCCGGTTGATTGAAGCGGATGTATAGTGGCGAGTGTTTTGGGAACCGACCGGCTGGGAGACCGAAGGAAAAGTGGATTGAGCAGTAAAAGAATGTCTGAAGGAGAGAAATGTGAGTTTGGCAGAGGCGAGAATAAAAGTGCATGATAGGAGAGAATATATATATAGCATATATATATATATATATATATATATATATATATATATATATATATATATATATATATATATATATATATATATATATATATATAAACTCTACCTACCCAACAGTATTTTCCAGGTACCACTGATATATATATATATATATATATATATATATATATATATATATATATATATATATATATATATATATATACTATATATATATATATATATATATATATATATATATATATATATATATATATGCTTATATGAAGGGCAGTTAATGGCAAAGGGATTTTATACACGCATTATGTTTTTATGATGGGAGGTTTTTAAGCTACCCCAGTCTTATATATCCTTTAATTTAATGTACATCAACTACTACAAATAAATAACACCAAAGTGATTTTAGCATAAATAAAAAATAAAATCTATACGATTAAGTGCGTACTTCGAGTACATATCTTATAATATGATATAGCGCATCTATATATATATATATATATATATATATATATATATATATATATATATATATATATATATATATATAATAATATATATATATATATAGATATATTTATATATATATATATATATATATATATATATATATATATATATATATATATATATATATATATATATATATATATATATATATATATATATATATGTATATATATATATATATATATATATATATATATATATATATATATATATATATATATATATATATATATATATATATATATATATATATTTATATCCTATATATATATATATATATATATATGTAATAATAATATAACTATATATATATATATATATATATATATATAACATATTTTTAAGCTACCAGTCTTATATATCCTTTAATTTAATGTACATCAACTACTTTACAAATAAATAACACAAGTGATGTTAGCATAAATAAAAATATAATCTACGATTAGAAGTAGTTACTTCGATTATATATATATATATATATATATATATATATATATACTATATATATATTCTATATATATATATATATATATATATATATATATATATGTATATATATATATATATATACTATATATATATATATATATATATATATATATATATATATATATAAAAAAAATAGAGAGACAAGTGTATATATATATATATATATATATATATATATATATATATATATATATATATATATATATATTTATTTATCAATACAGCTATATATATATACACCCCTCCCATATATATCTGTACTTTCTTATATATATATATATATATATATATATATATATATATATATATATATATATATATATATATAAGAAAAATCCAGCATCATTCTTCTTTAATGTCTTTTTCTGCTGGGAACTGCTCCGGTTTGTTGTCTGCTTCCTTTCCCAGGGAGACCAGGTTTGTAGGATTAAGTAGTTCGTCGGCACCCTCTTCTTAAATTTTCCTTTTTCTTCTTTTTGTAGAGTCCTTAGAACTCCTAAGACATCTTTTGAGAAGGGTGTTCTTGAAGGCTATAATTTTTGTTCTGCTATAGGCTGCTGGTGTCCTAAAGACATCTTCTTGAGAGAGGTGTTCGGACTGCTGGGTCACCATTTCTGTAGTCGAGGAAGAGGCGAATTCTGTGGTGGCAGAAGTTATCTATTCTTCTTCTTCCACAGCTAGCAGGTCCTGTTGTTTTAGTAGTAGATGGC
>JABUQX010017062.1:5000-7500 GCA_015478945.1 Trachelipus rathkii | reverse complement strand
TTTCCCCTTTTCCATAGTTCTCTAAGACTACTTAATACTCTTTCACCCTCAGCAACCCTATGGTCAATCTCTTCTTTCATCCCTCCGAAAGCTCCAATATCCATTCCTAAGTACCTAAAGACTGTTGTTGCTAGGCTTTCCCCATTCACATTTATTTCATCCAACCCAGATTGAGAATCGTCTCCTTTTGGTCTTTATACTAATTTTCATCACTTTACTTTTAGTAGAATTAATTTTTAATCCTTTTCCTTGGCACACTCGTTCAAACTCAAGCACCAAATCACGCAGTTTTTCCTTTGTATCGGCAATCAACACAGAATCGTCGGCAAAAAGTAAGACGCTTATCTCCCAATTACTTTCATTCAGATTCATATCAGCTCCTTTCCCAAATCTATCCATATCCTTAACTACACTATCTATAAAGATATTAAACAACCATGGAGACATAACACAACCTTGTCTCAGACCCACTCCTATTTTAAACCAACTCCCCTTCCTTCCTGTTAATCCTAACACACCCTCTACTGTTCTTGTAAAATGCTTTAATCGCCTTTAATAGCAAACCATTTATTCCATAACTTTCTAATGTTCTCCACAACTTCCCTCTTTGCACTCTATCATATGCCTTTTCCAAATCAAGAAAGCATGCAAAAACATCTTTCTTCTTTTCTAAGAATTTCTCTGCCAGCATTCTCAAGGTAAATACCTGATCCACACATCCTCGACCATCCCTAAAACCACATTGTTCCTCTCCAATCTGTTTATCTGTGATACTTTTAACTTTTTCTATTATAATTCGTCCATATATTTTACCTACAACACTCAATAAGCTTATTCCTCTATAATTAGAACACTCCTTTTTGTCCCCCTTACCCTTATAAATTGGTACAAGACAGGAATCTTGCCAATCTTGTGGTACCTCGCACTGATCCCAGCAAACATTGAATAATCTCATCAGCCACTCCACAACAATGTTACCTCCCTTTTTCAACATTTCTACTTGTATAGCATCTAACCCAGAAGATTTTCCTCCTTTTGACTTCTTCAAAGCATTCACTATTTCATCCTTTGTAATATGCCCTACATTTACATCTCTAAACTCTTCCATCGTGATAATTTGTCTTCTTTCTTCCTCCTCATCTACTCTTCCATCATTTAGTAGTTCCTTAAAATGTTCTCTCCATCTCTCCTCCACCTCTCTATCATCCTGAACTACATTCCTATCCAAAGCTTTTACTCCAATTATTATTATTATTATTATTATTATTATTATTATTATTATTATTATTATTATTATTATTATTATTATTATTGTGTGTGTGTGTGTGTTATTATTATTATTATTATTATTATTGTGTTATTATTATTATTATTATTATTATTATTATATTATTATTATTATTATTATTATTATTATTATTATTATTATTATTATTATTATTATTATTATTATTATTATTATTATTATTATTATTATTATTATTATTATTATTATTTATGAATATGAATAATAATAATGTAATATATTATTATTAAATAATAATAATATGTAATAATAATGCAATAACAATAACAATAATAATAATATGAATAATAATGTAATAATAATAATAATAATAATATGTGATAATAATAATAATAATAATAACTTTCTCTACAGTTGTCTCTACTACTCTGTGGGAGAAGCTATTCAAGTGGGGGTGTTCGCACGCCGCAAGTCCGGCTAACGCAAATTGCGCAGATGAGCACAGACGCAGGCAGGCTTTGAAGTGCGGGAGATTAAATTCAGCAGGAAACACAGAAGATGCAAGAGAGAATTCAAGAACAGAAGTGGCTGGAAGAAGAGGAAGCACCGCAGCGAACAGCCTGGGTTACAAATATCCACTCAAAACTCATGCGCAGACACAGCACCCCTTGTGTGCTACGAGGACGTCGTAAAGGTGGAGGAACGCGAGTGACAATCGAACACCTGCCGCTGCAGTACCTATAGAAAAGAGATAAAGCACTAACATCGCGCCGCAAAGATAGAGGGTCAGGAGTGAGGTGGAAAGTAATGAACAGTTTATAAGTCTCTTTTGGCCTTTGACTCGACCTTACAAAAGCCAGGTGAAACCAGAGCCCCCAGATATGAGCAGTACCATACGAGGCGGATGAGACCCTTGTATAGCTGGAACAACTGAGAAGAGGAAAAAAAAAAAGTCTCTTGAATCTAAACAGAACCCCCAGTTTCTTTGAGGCCACTAGCAGCCGTTGTGATGTAAGGTTTCCAAGACATTTTTTGTTTATGTTAAGGCCAAGGGTTGATTATATTGTCAACAGGAGAGACGAGAGAACCGTCGAAGAGGTGGGAAAGTTGGGAAGTGTATTTGAGAGGAAAATTTTCAAGTGAGGTAATAATAATAATAATAATATTAATAATAATAATAATAATAATAATAATAATAATAATAATAATAATAATAATAATAATAATAATAATAATAATAATAATAAATAATAA
>JABUQX010017061.1:7500-41703 GCA_015478945.1 Trachelipus rathkii | reverse complement strand
AAAAGTTCACTCACAAAACTAAAAAACAGAACACGTTTGAGCTCTCGCGCCGGTTTCGCGCCGGTTTCGCGCCGGTTCACGCCTGAGGGCGCTCTCACGCGCACGCGCACGGGCACGAGCCTGTTTCGCGCCGCAGGCAGCAGGGCAGGCAGGCAGGCAGGGCAGCAGACCTCCCGCAGGGTCCTCAAACACCACAAACCATTGTATAAAATCTATCTCAACTTCACCGGGTATTGTACTTGTTACTATTCAGACCACGACTGGAGCTAGCACCCGGTTTGCCGTGCCAATTCCACTCGCTCAAGGTTCAGGCTCTCCTTTCTCTTCTTCCTATGTACTCTCCAAAATTTTAGCCTCTCCATTTTCTATACAATCTGCCAACTTTTTCTTCGCAGACCCCCTCTAGGAGTATCCCAGCACCTCTGTTAACGAACAATACCCATCCTATTCGACATCTCGGGTTTCATAACATATACAGGATCAATATTGTATCTATTATACAATATTAATAACTAAAATATGTGACCAGAGCCAGCACTGGTGCTAACTCCGAATACAATCCCTGGATCCGCTAACCTCTTACTTATCCTCTCCTATAACCATCTCCAAAATTTCAACCGTTCACGATCATTCCTAATTTTTAGAGACCAAGCACCCCCCTCCGGGGTGTGCACGGCCACGTAATCTCGTCTATGAAGAGGTTACGTCACCACCTAGCGCCGCGGCCAAATTTTAGAACGACGATAAACTTCCCCCGGTAGATATATATATGCAGAAAGTGAAAGTCTCATTTCATGGGTCGATTTCTAGGATTTCTATCTACCGAATCTCATCCCTTACTACCCTATATAATGCTAGTAATAAAAGGTAATAAGTTACTTAATTTTGTAGTTGCCGGAGCCGGAGCGCGTTCTGTTTTACGCACCGCTGAAGGTGTGCGCCGGAGACAGTTCAACCCCAGCTGCATCGGCTTTGAGGGCTCCGGCTCCGGCGCCGATTCCGGCTCCGGATCCCACAAAATTTCGCCTCCGGCTCCCGGCTCCAGCCCCTCAAAAAAATTTTAATGTGAAAGCCAATGGTGATGAGATGACGAGAAGTCAACCTCCCTTCGACGCAACACTGCTGTTTGTAATACCTATGAAAAAAGAGTAGTGAGCTAAATGCACGTCGCATAGAAAAGCGGGGAGCAGAGTTTGATATTATGCGACAGTTTATTAGCCTTAGCCTTTTAGCCTTCTATCCTCTCAACTTTGGATCTCAACAGTTGGCTCCATATCATGGGTTAGATAGACCCCTTATATTAACTGTGAAGTAACTGAGCAGATAATAATAATTGCCCTTCAATATTTATTATTAGGCTGTATTTTCCTGTTCTACGTATGCTGATAAAGGTTTACAAGCAAATGTGTTTATATTCATGTCAAAGGTACGTTTGTTATCCTTGTGAAACGTTTTTCATTTCAAATTTCATAGAAAAGTTGGGAGGTGTTTTGTAGAGGAACGTATAAGAAGTTAGGTTACAATAGATGAATTTTACCAAGATGTCGGTGATCCCACCTGGAATCCCATCCAGATTGGCAAGGGAAATTAGAATCGTAAAGCTGAAACGGCAACTCTAAGATGCAAAAAAGGAAGCAAGATTTTATAAATGACGGTGAAAGAATGAGAGTTGAGTCATTGCATAGAATTGAATTAGCGTTAGAAGTGCAGTTAAGAGACGTTTGACTGAAAAGTAAGACATAAAAGTTGAATATGCGGGAACTTGCAAGCGAACACAGCAAGTAGGCAGGAAAGAGACAAGAGGAAGAGGTCCCGTCCATCAACAAGATACGATATTGAACGATTCTGTAACGAAAAACTAGACCATGAATGTGAAGAAAAAGAAGGGGACAATCCAAAGCAAGTGCAGCTTAAAAATAGTAGTGACGGGTTGCCTAATTTACCCTTGAATAAAATAAAAGAAAGCTGTGGAAATATTCGCTTCAATGTGCCACCTACCACAACTACTCGCCCATGGTCCCGCCTTAATTGCAGGAAGACACCCAACCACTATAGTAAGAAATACTCAGTTGTGAGTGTATTTATGTGGGAACGATGGTCCGAATTATGTCACAGTTAATTGCTGAAAAGGGAATGAGAAGTTCAGATTGATCAGGTTTCATTATAGGTATCCTCCGCTTGCCTGGAGAATAACCAAGAATTTTGAAAGAATAACAAGTTAGAGCTTATAGGCAATAGGTTAGGAAGGATTCGGAATGCATCCTTTAATGGACTCGTTTCTGTGAACAAATATGCGCATCTTCCAGCATTGAGGAAAAAGTATTAGTGATTATGATAATTAACGAGAGTAGTAGAATTTGAATGGAAAATTTCCAGCTTTCAAAGCACACATCTCTCAAATAACTGGAGAAATGCCGCATCCGTGTCACTAGCTTCCTGACGTTCATAGAAACTTTAAGATTCTAATACACCCAATCAGAATCATACCGGTTAGAGATCATTAGAATACTGAGAAGTTAGGAGGAGGATACGCATGAAAGGTGCCGGAATTGCCAGGTTGGTAAATTATAGAAAATGAAAAAATGAAAGGTTTGCAAACACAGCCGTCAGGAGATTAATGAGGAGGGAAAAGGGAAGATTGCAGCAAGTTTAAGAGATGCTTTGGGCAAGAGGCCAGAAATTTTTATCAGTTGTGAGAACAGGTCTAGCGTTCAAGTTCCACTTCCTTATTAATGGAGAGCAGCTTAGTCTTCGAATAAGTATTCCCGTACAACAATTCCATGCCCCAAATTAAACACTTAGATAAAGAGTGATAGGAGACAGCGAGTAGTTTTTCCGAATGCACGAACTACAGCATGTAACTGCTCCGAAGGCACGGAGAATAACTGTCGATATTTACCTATGCATCGTTTTGTTTTGGTAGATGATATAAGATACTAAATTAAATACATCATAATGATAGGGAAGGACAATGTTTGCATGGTATGTGAAAAAGTTCCTTGATGGAAGAATAGTTGCACGTGAAAGCTACACTGAAGGTGAGTTTGTCCGGATGTTTGATGGAAGTGGCATAAAAGCTGAACTAAAATTGATTTCAGGGGACGCAAAGAGCCAGGTTGACGCTACAGAGTCGAGACTACTCGTATTTGCCTTTCTCTTTACAACAGATCCTTCTATTTACCCTTTTATTATATATATATATATATTACATATATAATTATATGTATATATATTATATATATATATATATATATATATATATATTATATATATATATATATTATATATTATATATATATTATAATATATATATATATATTTCATATATATAATTATATCGAGGGCAGGTGTAGTCGTCGGCGATTTCCAGCAGTATTATTATCATCTATTCAGTTATGTTTGTGACTAAATATTATAATATATATATTATAGTATTAGTATATATATATATTATATACTATATATTTGTATATATAATATATGAATATATTATTATATAAAATAATATATATTATATATAGGATATATTATATATTATGATATATATTATATAGATATATAATACAATTATATATATATATCTTCCCGACCGACAATCACATTCCAAATTTACATCTTAAACACTTGGAACTCCTATATCATGGGTGGATGCCTTCATTCTAAATTTTTGTGCCCCCTGGTCTCCCGTCCGTGCTTCTACTATGAAGAAGTTATTGGTCTCCGTATTATAGAGATAGATAAAAATTTTGTAATTTTGTATCATGTCCCCCTGAATGAAATCGCTCTGTTCTACAGAAAAATTCCTAACTCCTCCAGCCTCGCTGCCTCAGTTAGCTTCTAGTACCCTTCAAACCCAGAGAAATGCATCCGTTTGCTCTACGATGAGCACTCTCATTCTAGCATGATCTAAGTCTTTCTTTAAATAAGGGGTCCACAAGACTTGTGCACATACTCTAATACTGGCTTAACTAGCTATTATACAGTTTACCTTTAACTTCCTTGCTTTTATAAACAAGTTGCGAATTAATAATGCCTCAGCTTTATTTATTAACTTTATTCCTGTACTTCCCATAAACTTATTAGCTACTTTTCAAAATTACTGCTTATATTAATCACAACCCTAATATCTTTTTCTTGGTTTCACAGACTCAAGCCCAATCCCCTATTCACATCCGTACAGTTAAAAGCTTTGAGTTTTGAGAAACCGATAGTGAAAGGAACCTTGACACTTTTGACAAATTAAAGTTTCATTTGCTGCCACTTATCTGCTACAAGAAGTTTATCTAGATATCATTTTGATCTTTTTCGCATCCCTTTCACCTATTCTAATTGGGGGCCACTTTTTCGGTACTTCACTGCAAACTATAGAAGCCTTGGATTTAAGTCCCTGGTCTAAAATCATCTTTAGTATATACTGAGGGAACGAATAGTGGCAGCCAGCTCTGAACCCTGTGGGACACCACTCTTCAATATTTCCCTGATGACTTATCGCCATTAGTTGTACCACCTGTTTTCTATTCCACAAGCCCTCTTTAATCCAACCGTGTACCACTCCACCTTATCATCAGGCCTTATATGGGGAACCTATCAAAAGCCTTTATATATATATACTATTTATTATATATATATGATATCAATATATATATATATTAATATAATAATATATATATATATGATATTATATTGTATATATATTAAATTATATTATATAACTATAATATAGTATTATTAATATATATATATATATATATATATATATAATAATAATATAATAATACATAATAATAATAATAATAAATAGATGAATAATAATCAATATATATAATATAATATAATCAATAAACGCAATAAAAGAATTAAATGAATAATAATAATAATATGAATAAAGATAATAATAATTAATAATAAATAATTAAAATAATAATTAATAATATAAATAATAATAATTAATAATAATAATATAATTAATAATAATCAATAACTAATAATAATAATAATAATAATATATAATAATAATAATAATAATAATTATAGTAATAATAATCGTAATAAGTATAATAATAATAATCATAATAATTAATAATAATTTGATAATATAATAATGAATTAAATATACATAATCAGATAATAACTTAATAATAATAATAATAATAATAATGATAATAATAATAATAATAAATAATGAATAATATAATAATTAATAAGAAGAATGAATAATTAATAAATAATTTAGTAATATATAATAGAAATAAATCATATAATAATAATACATAATAATATAATAATAATAATAAATAATAATAATAATAATAATAATCAATATAATAAATAAATTAAATTGATTTAATAATTAGATTAATAATAATAATCATAATATAATAAAATTAATAATAAATAATAATAATATATAATCAATAATAATAATAATAAAAATAATAGAATAATAATAGATATATAATAATAATAATAATAATAATAATAATAATAATCAATATAATAATAATGATAATATAATAATGATATAATCGGTAATAATAATAATTAATAATATAATAATATAGATTAATGAATAATATAATAATAATAATAATATAACGTAATAATAATTAATAATTATAATAAAAATAATAATATTCATTACTAATTTTTTCAAAGTAGTTTCCACATTAAAGACTTAATTTATTCAAAGAAAAATTAAATTTTTCCATATCTATTTTAAATGTTAAGCGTTTTTCATCATCAAATGGGTTTCAGTTGAAACATTTAGAATTACCGTCTGTATGTTAGTATGATTATACATTTTTTCTGCGCAATTTGATTGGTTGAGAGATGTGACATTAAATAATAAAATGACAAGTGCTCGCAATTTGAATCCGATGCAATGAGATTGACCTGGGCATGTATACATTAACTTTAATTCATTTAATGAATCCGTTTTTCAAGCGGCATTTATATATATATATGATTTATATATATATATATTATATTATATCATATACTATTATATATTATATATTATATATATAGTATTATTATAATTATGATACTAGTATGTAGTAGTATATATGTATCTATTATTATATATAAATATATTATAGTATATATATATTACGTATATATATATTATATATTATATACCTATATATAAAGAGTAAAAATTGGAAATAATAAAACTGAAATTTAAAAAAGGATTGAGTTATTTGTTTTATCATCTGTCAGTCATCCCGCATCAATAGATGACTGACGCTTCGCCCCACTGATTATATGATTATATATATAGGTATATATATATATATATATATAATAATAATATATAATATATATATATATATATATTATATATATTATATATACGTATATATATTCCTTATATCTATTAATATATACTGATATATATATATATATATTATATATTATATATATATATATATATATATATGTAAACATTCCCAGACAAAATTAACGCATTACTTGCTTTTATTGCAAAATATAAAAGCAACATTGTTGTATTGCGAGTTACGTTCTGTTGTTACATAGTGTAGAAAATTATTTACCTATACCGAAGGGATGTTTTGCATGCGCTAGAAATTTTGGGAGGAACAAAGGAATAATGAATAAAGCCACAAAGGAAAAGAATTTAAGGTGTAATATATTAACAAACTGCAAGAAATAGCAAAACCTGTAATTAATAGTCCCCTTGCCAGGCTGTGCGGGCTCTTAAACCTATGCCAACCCACATCATCATAGAGACGCCTTTGAAAGGCACCCTTGGAGAAATCCTGGTATGGGCAAAGTGCTCTCCTGCTGGTATCCACACGTTAACGTTCGTCTGGTACATGTAGTGCGGATAAAACTCATTACTCACGAGCACATCACTCCATTATGCCATTATTCAATTTCCATAATCCTGTGCAAACTGCAATGGGGCAACCTGATCTACGCTGATGAGAAGACGACCGGTTGAAGGCGGTATGGCATCAATCCAGCCTCTTGAAATCCTATTCGAACTTTATGGTCCGAAATGGTCAAATAACTGACTCTACGTCCTATGGAGTGGAGCAGGTTTCGTAACTGAACGCTAGTTTAGAACCGATCTCGGAGAACTGCCAATTGGAGAAATCTGTCTATCATTCCTCGGGTGACCCTGACCTTGTCTTCTAAAGTTTCTGCCAGTCTTCCAGAACCGGTGGAGAGTAATTATTTTTATTATTATTATTATTATTATTATTATTATTATTATTATTATTATTATTATTATTATTATTTTAAATTACAGTAAGCGCACAGTTCAGTATTGGATGCCTGGTTTTATTATTATTCTTTTATATTCTTTTTTATTATTCTTAGTCATTATTTTTATTATTATATTATATTATTATTATATTATTCATTATTGATTATTGATATTATTATTATTATGATTAATATTAATATATTAATATGTATTATTATTATTATTATTAATTATTATTATTGAAACTTATTATTTTATTATTATTATATTTTATTATTATTATTAAGACTTAACTATTATTTTACTTTTATTTATTCAACATTTATTTTATTATTTTATATATTATATGTGGTTTATTTGTCTTTTGTTATCTCACTAAAGATTATTCGGTAGTTTGACTATTAAAATTAGTGGGTATCTTTGATTTTTTATTATTTTATTCATATTGTTGTTAACGTGTAATTTGTTGTGTTAATTCGTAATTCTATAAATGGTAATTGTAATTGTGTATATATGGGTATATGTATTACGATGTAAATGTGGTTGATAATCCGCAGATTATAGTGTTAGCAGTAATTTGCAGTTTAATTGTAGATTTTCAATGCTATGAAGTTGGTTGACAATATAATGAAGGTTGATTGGCAAATTCTAATTGTACTTATAGTTTGTATTGTAACTGTACTAGAAAGAATTGTAATTGTCATCAATAATAATCGTAGGATAAAGTGATCAAGCATAGGTAAGATAATGGTGAAGTTAAATGTTTTTTAATCTTATTTGTAATCATATTTGTGTTTTACATCTTGAATGAGTGAGTAAGTTTGGTCGGAAGACCGAAGAATAAGGAAAATATAGGTTTGATTATTTATTACATAATTGTTATAACTAGTACTATTCTTTTAGTATTCAATTTATATTACCAGTAATTATATTATTCTACTTATTATTATTATAGGTATTATAATATAATTAAATTATTATTATCTTTATTCTTACCTTTACCTGAGATACTTCTCTATTCATTAGATGTAAATATTACCAATAGTTAGCTACTCTTAATATATTTATTATTAATAAATTAGATTATATATATTAAATTTATTTCATATTATTATCTACTTTTTAAAATGGATATGCTGGTAGGTGATATATATTAAAGTCAAATTTGAAACAAGCGTATATTTATTCTTTGGCTCATAAGGACAGAAAAACTCCCTGGAGAAAAATTCCCCACTCTCTGGTTGGGTCTATCTGGTTTTAAATTGTGAGTTTCTCAGGGAGAGTGGCAATTTATAATATTTATGGAAGGATAAATATTTTTGATTTGATTATTTTATATATTTATTATGATTATTATTTATATATTCATGATGTATTGAGTTTATTTATTGCTATCTTCGTGCCAGCCAGCCAGCAGATTGGTCGTTAGACCAATGTTACCAAGGACCTTTCTCGATGGGGTCCCACTGACAGGTCCGTGAGACCTTCCTGGGGGTGATGGCTTACTAGTTTTATATTCTATGTTTCATATACTTTATTAATTATATATAATTATATTTTATATAATTATTATTATTCGTATATAATATATTTATAATTTTTATAAAATAATTTATTTAATATTTAATATAATTATATATATATATATATTATTTATATATCTTTATTGGTATAATATTTTATGATGTTAATATTGTAATGTATGTATTGTATAGGTTATTAATTAATATATCTTAATATTAATATTTAAATATAAATATAAATATTAATATTTAATTATTATTATTCTAATATAGGTATCATATATAAATCTCCTCAGATGGCTATATCTTATTAGGATAGTTATGAGGTAAGAGCTTGGTATAAGTTCTTAATTGAAATAAGTTAGATTAGATGGAAGTTAGGGGTAGGTATAATAATTAGACATAAAAATTTATTATCTTATATTGACCTCCACCTCCTTATTGATCTCTGATTATATTAATTATATATTTATATTTATTATTTTTTAATTTAATAATAAAAATTTAATTTAATTATATATAATTTTCCTCTTATTTTTATTCTCAAATAATATTATTAATTATTAATTATTTATATATATTTATAATGATAGGATTATTAATATTATAATCGTAGTTATTTTAGGTTAGTAGTATTTATAATATATATATATAATTATAATTATCATTGCTATATTATTTATTTATTAACACAATATTAATTATTATTTAATTAATATTAATATTATTAATTAATTATTTATATATTATATTATATTATTATTATTATTATATTATAATTTATTTATTTTTATATTATTTTATTATTATTAATTTAATTTATATATATTATATTATTATTATATATTTAAGTATTTTATACATATATTATATTATATTTATTATATTGTATATTATCAAGTCCTCGTTCATTCTCACTGTTTCTGGAGTAAGTCGTCGCAGCTTTTTCTCAAAATTATTTTTATCTCATTTTTAGGTGTTCGCGAAAGTAATTAAGATCCGGGGGATTTGGAAGGCTTGGGATGTTTAGAGGGAAGGCGTGGCGCAATGTGATAGTATTTCCTGAGGTGTATAGTGTGCCCTCTCATACTTCCAATGGAAAATGGAGTATACATTTCTTTGGCTGCGGCTTTTTTATATATCACCATCTGCATATAGATTGGGTTACGTCATGGCAACTACGTGGGTCGCGCCAGTTATTCGGGGTGTTAGTTCCCTTTGTAGTTATATAACATTAATGACTATCTGCGTATCTGACTATATCCTTGATGACAGTCTACTCCCTCTTTATATTGATAAATGGCCTTCTTATATCGAGATTTAGTTTCTCCATCCAGGGTGACTGTGCTCTTCTGTTCTATATCACCGGATAAATTACTTTACTTCATGGATGTAAGTCGCATAGTTATTAGATTATTTTACTTCCAAGCAGTGCTCAAAGACGTATTAATTTAACTTATACTGCTTATCTCAGATTTTCAGTGGACATTCATTACTTCTTATTATATATCCACTATATACTTGTGAACGATCTTGATCAATTTTGTCTCGTCTACACTTGAATTGACTGCACGCTATTATTACTTTATGCGTCTACTAGATTTGACACGATTGGTTCTCATATTTCAACTAATTGAGATTCTCTCTGGAAACGCTCATACGCTTGTATAGAGATTATGCTAATATATCTCATCGTATTCCAAATTAAATGATTTGTCTCTATTATTATTTGAGAGTAAGTATAATTTTTTATATAATAATGATTTAAAGAGGATATGATTGGGATCCATTACAAACGGAACTGCATGTTCGATTTTCTGAATTATTATTTACTTAAAATTTTGCTACTTTAATTATCTTTTGTATACTTTATTCAAAAAGTAAATTTCTAGGGATCCATATCTATGATATGTACTCTCTACTTAAAAATTTATCTACCTGCAAACATTATTAAATAACGTTTCATTATTAAGGAATACATGTCTTATATACGATAGCATTATTTATTTATTATTAGATTTAAGTCTCTTAATATACTGTCAATATATTGCTTCACTCTCTACAAATTATACTTGGTATTGTGGTGCTTTGATTCAGCTCTAAAGTTCTCTATATTATTACATATCTTCATTAATTATTATCGATCATTAGTGAATCATCGAAAAAGTGGCATTCACTCGGCTTCGTAGGCGCGAGAGTATATGGTCAGAAAGCTCCCTATTTCTCTCAACGCGACTACAATCATAGTGTAGAGATCTTCATCGTCGTTGTTCGACACGCTTAATAAGACAACTTCTCACATATTATCAAAATACAATACCACCCCCTATATATAAGCACGCAAAAAAAAAAAACAAATAAAACAGACACTATAAAAAAGATTAATATAATAAAGACAATTTATAACCAATTAATACAATTTGATTCACTCTCTATAAATGCCTTATCTTATTTTTGTTCTCTACACTATTGAGATATATTATATATTATATATTATATAAAATAAATTTGTACTTATATATATTTGCTTTTAACATTTGAATAGACAAGCGTACTTATTTTAATTTTGTATTCTATTTTATTTTCAACCACTTAAGGCTATAGTGACATTGTATGTAGCAATATTGTTTCTGCTTTGCAAGATATATTCAGATTATGTATGAGTAATCTGGAATACAAAGAATATTCATAGAGTAACTTATATTATTAATAATACTGTTAGAATGATTAGGAGTATGAAAACAAAAACATATTACATATAAAAGGTTAGATGGCAAAAAGTATTTAACATAAATATCATTAAATTTAATACATAATTAAATATATAAAAATGACATATGACCTTTTTATAATGACCATGCTCATATATCATTAATAATATAAACTCAATAAAAGTAAATATTTCTCAATGCTTAATAATATTAAAGAAGAAGAATAATTCATTTACACATAGTAACCTTATTTAGGTTAAGTAATCGGGGCTTTTTAATTATCCGGACGATCAAATTATTTGAGCGCATTTGGACAAAAAATAATTAAACTGTTTAAGCTCCACATATATTTTACACGTTGAAAGAAAATTAGCATATATCCCAAAGCATAATTATTCATAAAAAATAAAATTTATGTTTGTACTTAGTTAAAGATGAGGATAATCGGAAACCGGCTTTATTTTTTGCAAAGCTGAAGCAAATGGATTTGGATAATCTGCTTGATTACTCAAAGGTTTTGTGCCATAAGCCAATTTTTACGTATTTCTTCATTTTGAAAGCTAGGCAGCCAATAATCTCCTGGCATTTCCTTTCTACTCTCTCAGCTGTCTCTACTAGCATAAAGATTAACCATATTTTATGTGTAATATAATACGCTACATTTAACATAATTCAAAAACTAGTCAACGGTAGAAATTATAACAAAGATTTAAGAAAACAAATCGATAAAAATATTTTTCTTTCACTTAAACATACAACAATGAAAAATGTATATATTAAGTAATAGCTAATGAAGCGTGTAAAGTGATCCTTCATATTGTTGATTCTTTTTGAATTTTTTGTCGGTTGAGGTTAATAAATACTATAAAAATCAAATTATCTGTAAAAGATTACACTTGTTCTTCTCAAATCTTTTCTATCATTCAATTCTAATAATTAGTAATCATATGGATTCAATAGTAAATCAATATAGATCACGTAAGTTATAATGGTAGTGAGAGTGAAGGGCTTGTATTGATATATACTATAATTGAATTTACTAGGATACTGATTTATAGTGTATTATATATATTAGTGATGACACTTGTTAATTGTGACCTATGAACATGACAATTTTTACCTAAAAGATAAATATTCGACGAATCCAATAGATCCGAGAATTAGTAATTCCCAATAGTGTAATCTTTAATCCAGTATAGAATCCCAATTAAGGGTTAGGAGGGGCATTTTTGATATTTATCTCATGATC
Organism: Trachelipus rathkii; assembly: GCA_015478945.1. NCBI lineage: Eukaryota > Metazoa > Arthropoda > Malacostraca > Isopoda > Trachelipodidae > Trachelipus > Trachelipus rathkii. The sequence continues at coordinate 28,986 of JABUQX010017061.1, read as the reverse complement.
ACTAGCTTTTTTGAAGGTATCTGGTATGTTGGTATATAACCGCGACGGATCAATTTATGTTTAAAAATATTATGACTAAGATTCAATTAGATGAAGTATGATCACAAGTAGTTAGAAATAGATCTATCTGTAAAGGCAATATAAGGCTGTTGAATTAGCGTGATAATCGGCATCATTAAAAATTTATCTTGATTTACTGCGTTCTAGGGGATAAATGCGTTATTATAAAACTATATAAAATATACCCTTTTTTTTAAACAATAGATTTCAATTAAGTGAAAAAATATTTTGATTTTTACCTGTATTTATTTATTTATTTAATTTTTAATTTTATTTTATTTTTTTTTTGTTTTTATTTCATATTGTAAGGTTCTGAGAAACCAATTATTCTTAAGATCTACTAAGACCCTTTATATAAATTAAACTATAATTAATAAAGGCACCATACATGTATGGAGTAATATATATTTTGTACCTATTTATTATATAATTACCCCTAGGCCATCGTACAATGAAGCCTATATATGAAACCAGTGTCCCCGATTGACCAACTCTCCTATTAGATATTCCTAGATTATACCAATATCTCTTATCAATGAAATTAACCATCTGTAATTCTACTTATCTTATCAAAGATGTGCAGACGTGTACTATTTTCCTACGAAACAATTTCTATTTCTTTTTAATGAGTGCATAAGAGTTGGGGTTCTAGCCCACTATTCTGTCCAGGGCCATCATAATTAACTCAGAGACTATACAGTTTAATCGCGTCTACGGGCTGAAGGCGCTGTAAAACTCCCAACATTGACCCACCCTCCAATCCGCGTACCTTTGTAATAAATTTTATACCCGTAAAATTATAAACTATCCATAAAACCACGTTGTTTGAAGTTTTATATATTATACATCTAGACTCTAAAAAAATGTCCAGAACACAAACACTGATGTCGAAGCCCTCGTTAAGAACCGGGAGAGGATGATCATTATTGTTCGCCTAAAAAAATTGCCTGAGATTCCCGGTCAGGAGATCCATATTTTGCGTATTCAATAACTATCTCTCGGCCTATCTCCTATGAAGATGACTGTATCTTTTATTTCGTATTTCTCCTGTGATGCGCTGACCCCTGTAAGTTATTTACGTATATAAATATTAATCTCAGAAACTGGTAGTCTCGTGAAGAATATGTATCCGGTATCAACTTTACGTGTCTAGGGAGGCCAAGTACGCACAGACCCGGGACTAAGCCGAAATATAAACGTGTGGACCTTAAGCCGAAGCCGCCGGAGCACCGAACTAAGAAGCCCCCGGTATCTCATAAGAAAGCTCTCTCCAGGCCAAACAGTAGCACGGAGCCGATAGTAGAGTTGAAAGTCAGACAATGTCTCGCTAAGACCGGATTACTCGTGACCGAAAGCACGGAAGTTCGGCAACCGTGTAGCGCTGAGTGAGTTAGAAATAATGCAAGAAATCGACATAATCGTAAGATCTTCAAGAGTCCTCACGCGTTTCAGAGGGTTGAGAGAAAATGATGGTTTGGATAATTAAGCGGAGTCGTGATGCTGCCCGTCGATCGTGGTGAGTACGAGAAAGTGCCGTATCAATAATAGTCCCAGTGAAAAAGTAGCTCAGCGAATCGATTAAGTATTTTTGAGGGCTAAATTCCCATAGAGTACATAATGTCTAATATTATATAATATTTCGTTATTATATTGCATACAGCATCAATTATCAAAGACACATATTAAAATAATGAAATACTCAACTCAAACAAAAATCAATAATATTATAATGAATGATAATATTTACATAATATAATCTGAATCAATTAATTAAAATCAACATTGAAAAACTACTAGAAAAAACTGCAACTTTCCAAGAAAAATAAGCAAACACAAAGAGCATTTAAGGACAGATAATGTATATAAATATAAAAAGTACATGAGGAATAAAGAATTTTAATAACGTATAAAACACAAAATAAATATTTTGAGTCATGTCACGTTTGACACGAAATTACTAGCTATTATCTATTATTAATCAATTATTACGCAGATTATGGCCGACCTCAGAACTTCGATTGTTAATGTCGTAATTATTTTGACACTTCGCTCGAACGATGTCATCTTCAAATACTAAAGCGTAATACGTAGGTACCCCATCCATTTATTATATGCTTATTAAACTCGCTACTCATAAATTGAGAAGGATAGAAGTATATACCACACTTATATCTATCCAAAAAACAGTACTCTATAAATAGACTTTTTGTAAATATTTCTCGATAGGATCCCGTTACCTATCCACGCTACATAAATAACCAATAGTAAAGTTATACTCATATGAAGATTTTGAGTATAAAGATAGTCACTCAAGCTCATCACATAAGGTGTCACTGATAACTACTTACTAACATTCAAATGAGTAAAGTCATGAATGTATATCATTATATAGAATATAGGAAAGCGATAATAATCTTCAAGATGAAATACGTCTGATTATAAATAGCAGATAACAAAAGTAATAAACTATAATATATAATCCACCATTTATACTGAGAGTAAGCCATATAAATAATTCTCAAGTACGCAAGTACTAAAAATATCAATATAAGAAATACAATACTCAGAGTTATTTGTCTAATCTAAATTAATATAATGCAAATTTTATAAACAAATACTCACCTTATACAAATCATTTTACAAATAACTACAAAATAGTTTAATCTTTATAAGTGTTTCACTAAATTACTACAATATTTATAGTAATAAATATTCACAAAAAGTAAAATCTTCTGTACTTATACTGTTAAGTAAGTATGAATTATCTTTTATTATATTTATATTTTTATAAATTAGAATACTCAAACGGGTGTAATTGCAAATATGATCTAATCCGACTAAGGTCTAGTTTCGCCTTACTTCTATGAGTGAAACTTAAAAAGAAAATTCCGTAGTAGCCGAGTCATAAAAAAAACTGATAGCCATAAAGAAATAAATAACTAATAACTCGAAAAAAGTGACCCATCCACTGCAAGTTCAAAGCTCAGTATCATATAAATTAACTGACAATACTACAAATCAACAACTGTTTCAATATATATATAAACTCCTTAAACACTAATACGACCTGGCAAAGTATGAAGAAAAAGAATTATGAATAATTAGCTAATCCAATACTCAACAGTCACAAAACCATACCGTACACAACTATAAAACAATAAAAAACAGAAGTCAAAAGAGGACGTATTGGAAAATATAAATGAGAACTATATTATTGTACACTAATCGACATCTGAGCGTTAATGCAGTGGAATTGCAGTGCGAGGAATAATTGCCGAGGTAATAGAACTAGAATAGGTTAAATATAAGTATCGCACATACCGTATAATACGTAGAGTAGATATACTCATGTTATATTCTCAAATATTGATAATATAAGTATCAAATAATAGGTACCTCTCTGTTAGCCACAACAATAATCCTTGGACAACATCACGTACTCCTTTCCAGTGTTTCTTCCTTCATTGCAACCCCTACCTGGTTCACTAAGACTTCTAGAGTCTCAAATATTTTAACAATATCTACGTATACTTTAATAACCAACTAATTAACTAGTCATTGATATATGGAATTTCACTTTAGTTAGTGTGAAGTTAATGAATACCTAAGATACAATCATCCCATCTAATGAAAAAAATATTAATATTAACCATCTGAAAATCATAACATAAATGATGTGCCGTCAATAAAAAACAAAAATATATCTGATTACCAGAGCTAAAGCACCTCCTCGGTCTGATCATTAACAAACATATCACTGATACTACTGTATGATGTCATAATACAGCATATAAAGAATATTAACATTAAGAACATTAAAATAGATTAAATAATATAAAATTATGTATTATTAATTACCAATGATAGGTAATAAGTTGAGTTTTACATAATTCTTAAAAAATCCATATTTTATGAATAAAAATTATCAATATTGTATTATTATATGTTGTATAATAACCTAAATTGATAGGTTACAAAATTGAATCAAAACCTTTATTTAATAAACAAGAGATAAAATCATTCTTTTCACGTATATACAAATACTATAATATTATTATATTATTTATATATAATATAAAATATATATATAATATATAAATATTTTAATTAATTAATTATATATATATATCAATATTATTCTATCTAAATATATTTATATAACATAATATATTAATTATATAACCATTAATATATATATATATATATATATATATATATATAGTAATAGACTACAGAAATACAGAAAAACAAATTACGTATTTTGAATCAGCGATATAGCGTCGGGCGGGTTATTATATATAAATATATTTATATTTGTTTTATATATATATATATATATATTATAATATTTGTAGACTTTCGAGACATACTACTAGGTACAGTAAGTTTACTGTCTCCCCCACTCTCCCTATCACTTTTTTGTAAGAATTTTTTATAATTTTTATTTGCTAAAATCACAGCCCTATAGTCGGTCATAACTACTACTAAAAAAAATACTCAGACATTTGTTTAATTCTAATAATTAAATAAATAGTTATTTAATATAAATGATTTTAATATAATAAGCTCCTATACTAAGGCCTAGACTGTGAGTGAGTGTTAGAAGGCGGACCACCAGCTTCCGCGGAGGTGATCGGTGCATAGCGAGACTCTCGTTTTAATATCCCATCATACTTTACGTATTTAAAGTTACCATCTTCACACTCATCCTATTCCCATTTACTTAACAAAGGTATACCCATCACATCATAAATTGATACATATATAAATAATTACGAGTAGATAAGGCTATTAATAATATAGTCCAAACCTCGAATACTAATATAATGATCTAAATAAAAAAATATAAGAATAAAATAGACGTTGGTTCAATTCACCACTTCTCCTCATGCAAGAGAAATTTTGGGTGAACTCTACTCCTCTTCATTTGACTCATACCGATTTGTGTTTCATTTAAGCACCCAACATTATCGATTATCCTGATTTATTAAAAACCTTGTCAATCCCACTTCTGGAATATGGAATAACTTAGTCTATATTTTTAGACTTAAAGGTCCCCATGGTCCTAGTGTACAATATCATAGAACATGGACGCGTAGATGAATAAAATACTATCGTTAAAATCAACGATAAAGACAAGTAGCTGGGGTCTCCAGAGTCACCACCCGACTCCCAAATTTCGATATAATCAAAGCAATGGGGGAATCGAGATACCAAGTTATAGCTCCTAGAAGCGATTTTTTCCAGACATAGATACATGTTTCTGGGATCAGTAAATACCTATCTATGAATTTACATTTCCCAAGTGAAATAGTCCGTAAATATCTCTGTATATGATTAATTTCCGAAGTGTAGAAATTTATGCACATAAATTAACTATATCAACTCAAACAAATTATCTCTTCTTCTATCCACCGATGATTAGTTCACAAAAAAAAAAAACTCATTTTTCAACACGTGCGATAGGAATTTCTTAGCCAAAGACATATTTTATAAAAGGCATTATGTGTGCATGAAGATTTTGTTATATTAATGTATAATTAATGCAGAATTTAAATACATACTTAGCATCTATTTCCTGAATGCTGATCAATACAAAGGTGACTTACTCATGTATGGTGACCCACGTCTTCGGTTATTATATCGATGTGAACAGAGATACACCTATTTATAATTTTTTATTTTAATTACCCTTATCATGATTTATATATACTTTTTATGTACCCAGAAGAGATGTGGATTTGTTCCTGAATAATTCTATCTCAGCGAGCTCTTTAAGAAATGGCTGGCTGGTTTCTGACCAACGCTCGCTCATCCGTGTAGGCCACGAGTGCAAATTTAAGTTCCTACATTAATCTACCTATACCATGTGAGATGTGTGTGTGTCTTCATAAAACCATTATACATTAAAAAGAAAAATTAATCGATAACAGCTACAGAAAAAAACATAATTTATTTAATACATGAGAACAATCTGACGCGTGTCACCCCCTTTACTAAGAAGGGTGACGTCATTATTATAATTATTAAATTAACTAAAACGTAAAATAAAACACCTAAGAGTTAGATTTCTCAATATAGATTCAGAAGTCGGCTCTCAGGCCGTCTAGGTGGGACGATGTGGGAAGAATAATTTCGGATGCGAATAAGGTGCCAAAGATTCTTATCAGAAATATGTGCAAAAATATTGAAGTTTTAAAAGGTTATTCAAATTTTTACATTAGGGGGCTCGAGCCGATAGGGGGACAGAGGGGGTAATTATAATAATAAAATAAGAGGGAGACCGATATAGTCCCCTCTCACTTTTACGTAATATCTCTAAACCTAGAATGAGCAGTTAGAGACTCCGACTTCCTGATATCTATCGAGACTCCGAACTCCCATAAGATATCTATATGCTTAGGCTCTACTCTAGGTGATATAATTCGTTTTTAAGTTTTAAAATCGATTAAAAACGGACTTTACATATAATAAGACTTTATACGCTGTTTTATAATAAAAAATATGTAATTGCTTTTCTTGTCTACGTAATACTAAATGTTTTCTTTCTTTTTTTATTATTTTATAAATGATAATAAGTCTGAATAAAAAGACTAAGCTTTATATGCTAATTCAAAATATATAAATATGTTTTTTTAATTTGCGAATGTGTCATATATTATATATATTAATATAATATATTATTAAAATATATATATATATAATATATATATAATAATATATATATTATATATATTATATTATATATTAGTAGTGCACACACTCAAATTCCCTAATTTCATATATAGTTAAATACTATTTCTCGTCATATATACCATAATAAAAATTAATATGGCATGCTCTGAAATTTTAAAATATCAAGAGGGAAAGATCAACCAATCTTCTAAATTTTAACACAACCAATAAATAAATAAAAGAACTAAGTAAATAATTTCATTTATTGACTACTTTAATAAACCGTTGGAAGGAGTTCAGTGTCCAGTTTTTCTTTAACACAAACAGCATCAATTATAAGTAGATATTAGTATATAAGCGGCCAAACTTAAGCAAATGATACTCGGTCTAATGGAATATCCTACGATAAAAAACTAAAGACATGGTAGAGTAACAAGAAGAGAGAAGTGTGCTAAATACATATTAGGCTGGACTATTTCCACGGCGTAGACCAGACCTCTACTGTTAATAAAGAGAGAAACTAGAAAATAACACAAAATTTTTTTGAGTTATATATCTTTTTGTATCTTATTTTATTTTTTTTTATTTATCAATCTCACAACACTACTATAGGTAGAAGATGAAACATAGATTAAATTATATTATGTGACCATCCCGCAGAAATCGTATAAATTCTTTCTTCCTCCAGGTGTTGGTCTCGAAGCCTCTCGAGATCCAGTGGGATACGTAGTGTGGCGAGAGCCGTAATTTCTTTATAATACCCTCTGTACAAAGGTCCCAGGAATCGGTAGGTAAGCCCCTCTATTTGCATCTATTACAACAAAATACCCTATTAAGAGCAGGTGTGTGTTTCTCGGGAGGAACCTACCTTTCCCGAAACTAGAAGGGAGGTGGAGCAATTGTCAGCATTAAGATCCCCGTCGTTCCCCTTACCTAAGCGAAAGCCGAGAGTGACGCACAAGACTCTTGGCGAGCTATATCTCTGCGCGAGTATTCTTTTTGGGTGTGCTTTTGACAGACAATATAACACAATTTTCATAAAAAACCTCCTTTTATAAATAACATAAATATATATAATATTCATTTTTTTCTTATAATTTTATGATAAGTGCTTTATTTATAGTTTGTAAAGCTATTTTTCTAAAATTGTCATCCCCTTCAAATCGATATCGTATATTTGTTCAGAATAACTTGTACAAAAAAAAATAAGAGAATAAGAATGTTTCATATTTTCAATGATGTGTGTCTCTCATTTATTCATAAAAATTTTCTCATAACTCTTGTAAATTTCCAATACTAGTAGATATGAGACATACAGTTTTTCTCTTTAAAAAATTCCAAAATGTTTTTTTTGAAAATTTTAGTTCCAAGAACCAATTCCAAAACCTATTGCCATGAATAACAAAGAATGATACTATCCTATAGAGTCATTAGAGTTTTGCGATGTCAGAATTGACATCTACTCGTGTCCAGGATTAGGACTCCTACTGTCTCCTCTAGTAATTCACACAATATTTAATGTGAGTTGTATCTGATATATATATATATTATATATATATATTAATGAGTAGATATTAAATAAATAAATAACATATATTTCAAATGATTATTTTAAAAATATACAAATTCAAAAAAAATGGTTTGGAAATAATTGGACAAACGCTTGAAGCACAAAACTCATAAATAATATCTAGATAATAGATGGCTACATATATCTGCCTTTTATTTAATCGTCAAGTGTCCATATATATTTCCATAGTTTTGCGAATGTCATTTAACTTAAATAAAATCGTAACCTTAATTAAATTATTCATATCCTTACCTATTATCTCATGTATAAAACTATAAATGTATTGTTATTAATATAAAAAATTAAAAATTCTTATACGAGTATAAATCAGTTACGATTAGACCCGACGACTGTCACCCGTATAACCAACGCACCACTGTGTTTACGCAAATAACATTAGCGCTTATACGATTGAGTCAATTAAAAAACGCCAATTAATACTCTCTCTCGTTTGAATTTTATTACTACCTAGTCTAATAACTCGGACTGATAATGCAATACATCCTCCTCATAATTTTTTACGTTCCACATTTCCTAAGGTTCGAAAAATTAAAAATACTCTCTGTCTTATCTGCTCAGAGTGTCTCAATAATATGAAGGTCGTTTCGAATCTATAAGCACGAAATTAAAATGAATTCAACATCTATAGTTTAATAACATCAATATATGAATAAAGTACTACGAAGAATGTAATCAGCAGTTTAACATAGAGAATCAATATACCGGAATAGTATACATAAATAAGATAAACAAATTAGATTACATTAGATTGACATGAATAGCAGAAAATGATGAGTCTCCCAATAAAATAAATTACCGCTTAGGATAAATAACGTTACTGCCAAAATTCCACGAACTGATTCATTCATCCATGAGAATCATGAAGCACAACAGTAAAACTCAAACAATCCAAAGTATCACCTAATTGTCCTTATCTACATAGATTTATAACTAGTATTAAATAATAATAATATACCTTAGGAAATAATATAGGGAAATAACATCACAAAAGAGACCAGGTATATCATAGCCCTCCATGCATATGTGTTAAAATCAACAATATCATAGAAGCTCAACATAGAGACCAATTATCAAAATCAAACACATCTAAGAAAAAATAACAATGAGTGTCTCAGATATAACGACTCACAATTCCACAACAACAAAGAATAGAGACGATCAGAAAATACCAGAAAAGATAAAGGTAATAATAAGAATGATAAGAAAGTGATGAATGAAATATACAAACAAGCAGACACACACAAAAATTACAAACACTCATAGGTCAACACGTAGATAATGAGCAAGTATTTGCTTTAAATGCTAAACGAAACAAAATAAAAGTCAATCGTACACGTTCACAAGCTGTACATACCATCAAACTGATCATATGTTCGAAATTTCATACCCGATACTTAAATATCCACCAACTAGTAAAGAGAATAGAATCGTAGGTTAAATAAATATACACTAAATAAGACCACCAACAGACTATCGAAGATATATCTATCCTTCCGTTTCACGATACAAGTCATATGTGACTGAGTGGTCCTCTAGGAACTGAGTGATATATAATCCTTAAAACATGCGCACTGTTAGGGAATAATCAAGTCGTGAACAATACCTTATTATCTTTCTCTTTATTAGCTGAGATGATTCTATCTATAAGCAAATTAAGTAAGCGCCACTCTCTAGTTCATCTACTCTTTCTGCGCGATGATATGTCATATATTATCATGAGACTTAGATTCTGCAATAGGCCTAAATTGATACTTATATTCAAAATTTCTACGAGCTTACTTAATCTCTTTTCTAGTAAATATCAGCGATAAGTTACAAAATTTTCAAAGAAAGAATTAATTTAAACTGCTGCGAAGGCGTAAGTGCACAAAAGATAATTAAATCCATAGAATAGTGACGTTCAAAGTATTTGAATAGAGTCCAATTTCTCCCTATATGGAATTGAAATCTAACTAGAATCCGATTTCCTTGATAGCATATTTTATACTTAATAAGAGCCACCTGTTAAAGCTCAATGAGTTAAGTATTCCGTTTCATTAACTTGGAGACAGGATTTGTATGATAGCTTACCTGTTTTTTAATTATCCCAGAAGAAAAACTGAAATCCCTAACTTATATTAGTATAAGATATTTTGACCATATCCCACAAAACTTAATGAAATTTAATAGACAACCTAGTCAAAGCTTACAATAATTTAACTGAATTGCGATAACATATTCAATGAGCAAAAACATGTGAATATGGACAAATATGAATATTCACCGTTTTCATCAATATTACAAAATGTTAACCGCCACTAAATAATTATATACTTTTTTTAAGTCGAATGTATTCAGTTAGTAGAATACGATTATGAACTACATATAGATAGGTCAAATTCAGAATGAGATAAACGTCAGCACATCTACCACATGGAACTAATTGATTAATAAGTGTGATACATTAAAAAACTTTTACAGGTGATATAATATTTAAAATATTAAAATACAACCCCTATTTTATGATATTTATAAATATATTTAATAATTCTAGTTGTAGTTTCTATTAAGTTATATTTAACTTAATGAGAATAGAAGTGAGCTGTCTTAAAATAATTATAATATAATTATTTATTTTTAATGATATTTATTTATTATGGTGATTTGACTTGGTTTTATTTCGATTAATTCTCAGTCGATAACTTTTTGTTTAGTTTTTATTATTCATCCTTTATTCATTTATTATCACATTTGAGTGAACACTTCTTTTCCTGTTCCATTATTCCTTTTTGAGTTTATTCTTCTATTAATTTCATTATTAATATGTTACTCATCTGCTTATTTTATTTTTTTGTAGTCATATTTATTCATATGGTTAGTTTGTTTTATATTTACATTATTCATATGATAGGTATTGTATTCCCTTTTCCAACTACTATATACCATAAAAATTGCATATACCAATATTCCAATCTTATTTTTTCGATTGAGTGCCATGTTAATCTATAATTAACATTTAGGCACCTGAATTTAAACTTTCATTATTATTTATTTATTATTATTTTATAAGTTTAAGTAGCCTCATTCTCGGGATAAGAAATCATCCATCCCTCAGAATTGCGTAAATGCTTACCGAAAAGACATCGTATTCTAAGATCGGCACACCACAACCATCATGGAGAATCTACAATTAAATTCTATCTCTCCTTTCTTACTCTCCTCATAAATTGTTTTCTAAAGAATATCCTTTTAATATTGACAATTACTTAAAATATGGATATCTACGACATAGCAAAAATAAGCTTTATGAAGTAGAAATTGAGAATTCTCCACAGAAGTATCTTAGTACCAGTATTAACTAGTTCAATTAGAAGAAAGGACCGTAATGCTTTGCCCAGAATATCTGAGTTGAAAGCCTCCCTTATATTCTCCATTTACCCTTCATTATTAATTTTATCTGAAAGATTCTTCTGCACGCATTACAGCAATACAGGATTATAAATTAATTCCAGTGCTATCGATAAAAACCTTTAAGGAGACTTGTGACTTTGATTGACTAATATTATTATTATATACAGTGGCAAGTATATTAAAATATAAATATATCATAAATCGCTCGTGATTATAATATGTCCGATAATTGTTATATTAAGGACTTATATATATTATCCCACTCGAACTCTCAACAATTCCTTTTTTTTACCTTTTTTTTTTATTTTTTATATTTTTTTATTTCCTGTATTTATTTTTTTAACTCATCGTTGTTTATTAAATATATAAAAAGTATTTTGTTATATGTACATTATTATTATAAATTAATTTAATTATTATCTTATTATTATTAATTAATAATAATATAATACTAAATTAATAAACTATGTCATAGGAACTTTATTCATTATTTCACTTATTTTATGTATATTTATTACACGTTCATAATTGTAAATTATTATATCATTATATTTTTTATTATTATGAATATAATTAATTATTATATTGTGTATAGATTTATATATAATTATCAGTTTAATAATTTTTAACGGTTTCTATATATATAGTAATTATAATTAATAATGTTATTAAATTATAATTTTTTTTGACGGTTTTCATAGAACTATAAATATTTAATTACTTATCCATTTTTCAAATAATAATTAATATTTAAAAGGTGATATTTTGAGTAATTTAAAATTGTTCACCAATTATATTTTACGGTATTTATTGTAAGTTTATATTTATCTATATATTTATACTATTTATATTATTTAGTTCGTATATTTTTATTATTATTATATATATATTTATTATTATATAATATATTTTATATTATTATTATTATATTATTATTTTTAATAATATCTATTATTATTATCATTAATTTAATATATTAATTATTATATATATTTAATTATTTAATAAATATTATATATAATATATATATATATAATATTTAATATATTATAAATTATATATATTATATTATAATTTAATTTATATATAATTTATTAATTATATACTAATATATTTATTATATAAATATAATTTTTGAATTGTTAAATTGTTTCGGTATTACATATTATTACAACATTATTAATTTATATATTATAATTTAATTATATTTAATTAATATCCTTAAATATATACACAAATTAGTTGCCCGTCATCTCGCTTTCCATAAGCTATAGTGGATGTATGCAGATTTTCTATAAAATTTGTATCAGAAATGAATTACTATTATATTATTTATTTATATATTTAAATCATATACAGTACAATTGATGTTGCGTTGTCGCCACACGTGAATGTTAATTGACGTCTATTTATGGCGCAAATCCTATCAATTTGTATGTGCGCAAAAGCGAGTCTTAATTAATCAATTTTTTTAATTATATTTATAAGCTTTGATTCTTAAGCAAAAGGCGCACAGCCTATATTCTCTAGCGCTTTATATGCCGCGACCTTATTATTATGAATTCAGCAGTTCTTTACTATGCCTAATAGTTTTAATATTTTAACATTTTATTCTTAATAAGATATTTGAGAAAATGAGAGATTTAATGTATAATTATATAAAACTTCTGTTATAATACTTAAATATCTAGGTTTTTGCATGTTAGTAAATTAAATAAACATATTATATTAAATTTCAATATTTAATTATTATATATAATATTAATATTAATTATTAATATTAATATTAATATTATATAGATATATTAGTAAATATTAATATGATTTGATATTAATAATTATAAATAATATTAATTAATAATTTCTAATATAATATATTAAATAATATTATATAATAATATTATTATTATAATAATAATTAAATATTTAATTAAATATTTAATTAATAATAATTAAATAATTAATTATATTAATATAATAAAAATATATAAATTATAATAATAAATTAACTAATTAATTAATAATAAATATAATAAATATATAAATACATAAATATAATAATAATAATAATAATATTTTAATTATTAAATATATAAATAATAATAAAAATTAATTTAATAATAATAATAAATAATATTAAAATTAATAATAAATAATAAATTATATAAATAAAAAAAACTTAGTGTAAATATATAATTTGGCTAATTACGGTTACTAAACAAAGTAATGAAAATTAATAATGGCAAACATATGGCTTATTGAAAAATTTTTCAAATCTCTCATTTGCAAAGACAGGCTGCCTTCCTACAACATCTGAAGCAGACCATTCAACTTGGTGAAATAATAGTTATCGGAGACTTTCCAGAGAACTACTCATTTATCAAAAAAAATCCAAGTTTTAGATATTTTGATGTGTATTCAAGAGTCTTTTTAGTTTAAACATCTGAAATGTAAACAGAAATAAATATTTTCTTAAATAAAATAAAATTGTGAATTTTATCTATACTTATCAATTTCAATTAATAATAATGTAAAAGATCATAAAAGTCTTTATTAAAATTTTAATAATTCAGCTAAATATATATGTTATCAGACTCAGACCTAATATTAAAATATATTTTTGGGGAAAGACAAGCAACATCTCGAGCCGGCTCCGAAATATAAATACGTTCGGCATGGATTCAATGCATATAGAACTAGTATTATTAAGAACTTGTTGATAGTGACAATAATAATTTAATATAAGTTTAATGACATCAGTACATTATAAGTTAGATCAGCACTTAGGTTTAATCACTATTGAGCATGGAGCATAAATTAGGCGCTAAATTAAGGTTAACTAATTCAGAGCGTCTAAACTCAATAAAAAATAATTAATAAATAATAATATATAATTAATAAAAAATAATAATAATAATAGAGACTTACAAGGGAATAAGAAAGCCAGTCTAAGATAATAAAGAAGTAATAAATGAGAATGAGAATATATATAAGAAGTGTATAGTTATATAAAATAGATATAAAGTAGATAGAAGTAAAGAAGAAGTGAAATGAATGAAGACAGAATAATGAAAGAAGTGAAAGTAAAGTATAATAATGTAATATAAAAATGAAGAAGAAGAAGAACTTAAGAAAAGTTAGTTCTACTGTGAAAGTATAAAGAGAATAATGCAACATTCATTAAGAACTAAGGATAAAGGGAGAATAGATATAAGGTAAAGGTGGAAATATAATATAATGAAAGAAAATAAATAAAAGTAAATGGATAAGACAATAAGTATGAAAAAGTCCTCTAGAAGGAAGAATAATGAGGTTGGGCGGAGGAAAAGGTAAAATTTGACTAGAGATAATAATTAAAGTTAAGCATTAACTAAATATAATTAATAATTATTAATATTATAATAATATATAAATATTAATAATATAGTATTAATATAATAATAATAATTAATTAATATAATTAATATTCAACTTATTATACATAATTGTGATTTTTGAATAAATCTTAGATATAATGATATTATTTTATTTTCAGTTTCATAAATTTTTAAAAATACATTAATATAATAATTATTAAATATATAAAATATAATATATAATTATTATATTACATTAATCTAAATAAATAATAATTATATTTATATAAATAGGAAAAGCAAAAAGAATTCTCTATTTTGAAGATAATTGAATAATTATTATAATCAGTAATGAATTTAAGACTAGAATAACAAGTAGCTAATATATAAAATTTAATTATTAAAGATTAATATATATTATAAATTTTAACCAAAATAAAAATAATATAGTTATAATAATAATAAGTGCAGTAATAATAATTAATAATAATAATAATAATACAGTAATAATAATAATAAATAATAATATATTAATAACCTTATAAATGAATATATTAGTAAAAATAGAATACTTGAGGATAATTTATTCATTATTCAGATTTGCTTCATATTTATAATAATAATGCAAATATAATTATATTATACATAAAATAATATAATATAATAATAATAATATATAATAATAAAATAAATAATAATAAATTAATTAATAATTATAATAATATAATATAATTTATAATAATGATATAAAAATAAAATATAAAAAATAATAATAATAAAATAACACTAATTAATATATAATTAATATATAATAATAATGATGATAATAGTAAATAATAATAATTAATAATAATAATATCGCAAATTTAAGTGATTATTTTTAACGATCTAATATTGTTCTATATACTACCATTGTTCCCCGCGTTCCAGAAAAACAATAACAAACGAATCAACTGTCTACGCCCGTGATCATACCAGATTTCAATTAATGATTAAGGTATACATAAATAATAATCTATTAGATAGATTAAACCTAATAAATAACTCATAATAATAAAGTATTAAAATACAATGTATTAATAATAATCCATATAATATAATTATTAATTATTGTAAATTATATATATGAACAAATATTAAATACATTATTTTAAATATAATCATATATAATAATTAATGATTTGGGTCACAGGATAATCTATTACGGATTCTGATAATTTTTACAATAAGTAGGAATATCTAACCACAAATGATTCAACAAAAATCAAATTTCCAATATTTGCTCAAGTACAAATACAAAATTATTATATTTTATAATATTACAATATGGATGGATTATTAATATATTGAGAATGACGACCAATCAAATATATGGTCACGTGGTAATATTCTGACTTGACTTCCGATAAATATTTCATTTTAGTCATTTAAGTAAGAAGGAAAATTATGAAATAATTTAATTAGTTATTAACCAGAAGAAGAAGAAGAGATAATAATGATTATATAAATTAATACAAAAGATATATTCCCCCTTAATAAAATTACCATACAATCAATAAAATAATAATAATAATAATTAATAATAAAATAATAATATAATAACACTAGAACAGAATAATCTAATCCTCAGCCTTTAATACGATAACATATATAATATTATTAATATAGTAATAATAAATGAATATATTAGATAATGAATAAAAAAATGAATCTAATTAAATAAGAAATGAATGAATAATAAAATAATTAATCTAATCAATAATAATAATTAATAATGAATAAAATACATAAAATAATAATAATAATATAAAAAATAATATTAAAATAATATAATAATAATATAATATAATAATAAAATATTAACAAATAAAATATAATAATAAATAATAAATAAAATATTATTTCATTTGAAGCATTTAGATACTTATTAAATATTTATGGAAATTCGAAAAATTTTACGTAATTCATATAGATACTAATTTGAGAGAGTGGAATCCATTGATAAAAATTAATATAATTAATAATTAATAATCAACATTATTTAATGAAGTTTCCACATTAATAATATAATATAATAATTACAATACAAATTAATAATTACACTTAAAATATAAAGTAATTAATAATAATAGTATAATTAAATAATTAGTAATATTAATATAGTTAATAATATATATTATAATATTACAGATTTAAATAGCCTTACAATTCCCAAATATGAGTATGATATCTCTAGTTTTGTTTACTTCACCTAATAAGACGACCTGCTTCCTTAGACTTGCTTTCAGTACAACAATTCATCCCATTCTATAAAATACAAATCACAACTTCACCATGTATAATCCACATATAATATTAGTAACACCAGATATTACATGTAGACCATCTCACCACCGGGCTTTATCTAACGACAACATTCACACTGCTACGCCGGTTAATGTTATCACTATGTGGAGTGTATTGTCTAGGTAGAAATTGAAAATAATGTATTATGTCGACATAAGATGATTATCTGCTCCTTAGCCAGTCTGAAAGTCGACGTAACGGTATCTACTATGTGGATTAGTAGGGATTACCCAAACATGTGAGTCGCTGTAATACAGATTGCATATGGGATTCCCGTGAGAGGATGGTTGTTGCGGGCCCATATTGCTGTTTTTTGCTCAACTGATATAACCAATCCACAAATTCTTCTATGCTTCCTCGTTTCCCGCAGAAACTAATAGTTTGCACATAATAATTGTTATAGTGAATTTGCGTGCATGGTAATTGTCAGAAGGTAATAATATTGAGTATTAAAGGAGAGAAGTGACCGATTAATTTAGAAAAGCTATAGATGCTGATTGCCAGCCCGGCTCCAAAATCTGGAGGATGTGACCTGAAGCAAATAGAAATGGGAACCGCAGAGGAGAGTTGCGTTAAAGAATGATTTAATTTGTAGTTTTGTGCCCAGATGGCGTAAGTTTTCGATTTGATGAGTGCTTGAAATTGATGGGTGTGGCTGTAGATGAGAAGAGGAGAATTACGGTATCGGCAGAGGAAAAAACTGATCTATTAATGCTCTGCAGGCTGCAAGAGATTGCTAGTTGGAGATAAACAATTTGGCGACCATGGTCATATTAAGATGCTTAGTGAGTGTAATTCCTTACTGGAATTTTCTATAATGAATAGGAGCAGATATCGTCAGGACACACCGCCAGGTAGAACGATATGATGTGAGTAAGATCTAGTGACCCAAATTTAAATACCTTCACATTCTATTCCAAACACATTCAGGTCCAACCATGGCAAATGGCTGGCTACGTTCGAAGAAGGGTAGATCTCCGAAAAAATCCATGTGTCGTAATTAGTGACTGAGATGGATGCGAAGTATGGAGGGCCACTTGCTCTTGTGGGGTATAGGCTTGAGGGTAAAGGTATAATAGCTCTGCCAGAATGGATTCCTAACTCCTTCACGGAACACACTTACATTGAATGTAATTAGGTCCGATTAGTCGTGAACCAAAAACTGCGTTACCTCTATTTCAGGAAAGATGACGGTAAGTTCCCCAACCTCACTAATATCACAGGCTATGTGCTATGAGGAGGATTCTCTAGTAATTTACCTCCACTATGGTGAGGTTTCTAATGTTTTTTCAAAGGGAAAGGGGCAGTCGGAGAAGGATAAAACGTGGAGAAGAGGTGGAACCTATCAACATCAAGTGGTATAAAGATATAGGATATCTTATTAGTCTGTGGTATGTAAGCGATTGATGGCTAGTTTAATGGTATAATAAGAATCCCAATATGGGACGTACTTCGGTAATTTATGAGACACGAAGTACATGGTGTAATAATGTATACAACATGATAAGATGAGTTGCAAAATAATAGAGAGAGGCTTGTATCATATTGTGACGAAAAAAGAATGTAGATCTTCCTGATGTGCGTGAAAATAAAGCAAATTCAATCGAAGCTTTTGTACCAAGATATTGCATGCTTACATACATATTACACTTTTTTCATACGTAAGGCGCAGTTGTCGAAGAGAGTGGATTGCCTAGAGTGATAGTATTCTTTAATATCACTCTAATGTAAAAATATCTACCTAGATTATGGAGTTGGAGGAATAAGAAAATAAACAGGAAGAATAAAAGTGAATTCTCCTGGAATAAGTGGAAAACAACCAATGAGACACGTGCGTCGAAAAGTGTAATATAAAGAAATTCATCAAAGACGAAGCTAGAGTGTAAAAACCAGAGTAACCAAATTCCGTATTAATAAAATTATGGAGAAGTGAATTAAGCTTATTTGTAAGGACTTCAAGTATCCCGGCTAGATTTTCATTATATTTACTCTGTAAAAATATTTGGCATGAAGTGAAACGATGACAGCGAGATTCTCTGATAGTTAGGCATTGACTACTGTCAATGTTCTAAATAGTAATACATACAAAGTAACAACTGAGGATATAAGCTTTAAATGTACTGGTCCAATTTGCGCGCCGAAAATATGTAAAAAGTATTGAATGTTAGACAGATGGAAGCATAAATCGTCGAGTGCCTACATTGTATATATGGAGAAGAGGAATGTGTACATTTAGGAAGGCCTCCAAAGCCTAGGAGAAAATAGTTTTAAAAGAGGTAATGAAAAACAGGTAGACATCACGAAGATAATCAAAATCATACATGATTAACTTTCTGGAATGACTTATGTCAATTGGCAAAAGCATAATACATAGAATACTTCCAATTTTAAAAAGAAGGGAGATGAGAGCCTATGTTGCTGAAATCTCCACTGTGAGTTCTTTACTTGAACCTGAAGATACAGTTTGGATAAGGAAAGTTAAGGTCAATTTTGATGTGACCATATTCAGTGGTTCTTTTCTGAGTACCATATGGATTTCTACTCAAAGATAAATTATCTAAGCAAGAAATTAATTATTTTCCGGAGGTATAATATGAATTTCACAGTTAATTCTTACTTGACATGAAAAATAGTTATTGAGGTAATCCCATGGTCCCTTCAGCTATAAGATAAGATAATATAATATAATCAATACCTCCAAATACCATTTCGTACGTATCAGGAAAGATATGTCTAATACTAAAGAGCGTGTCCCGTATTACTCCCAAATCATGGAAAAATGCCATAAATGGTAAAAACAGGTGAAGCAAAGCATGAACATATGTAAAGAAGCCCTTAAATAAAACAATTTCAGGGGGTAGTGCATTTACTATTGGAGCAACAATTGAAGCCCCAATCTGAGAGGGAAGGTCTAATACGTGACCGTATAGAGGTAATGGTGTGATTATATTCCAGTAAGCATAAAAGAATTTTATAATAAAATAACCTAATTTAATTAAAAGAAGAAAACCAAGCATTCTTAAAGTAATTTAAAATTTCTTTATATTATACTTTAAATTTATGTATTTTTCTTCTTTTATTTGTTTTAAATTTAAGGAACTTTCATGGACAAACAAATCTTTGGGTTAAATTTTAACATTTTCAAGAAGTTTCAAAAATTTTCGAAGCATATAACATATTTTACTAATTTCTTTTTAGGAAATTTTAGCTACCAAAATTTTCCTATAAATAAACACAACAGACACAATTTATAAACACATTGAACATTGTTTTAATCACCATTAATCAAATTATAGACACTGGTTTATTGAAAGTAACTAAACCTCCTTCCAAAGTCATTTCAAAACTAACTAATAAGTATTTATATTAACCACATTTTGTTTACAATATCTTTTGTAAGTTATATATAAATATGTATATTTATTGGCAATTAAATATACTATAATTTTGGAATATTAATTCTGTTCGTTGGAGTAAGTTTAATTATTATAATATATATAATTAGCTAATAGTGTTGAAGCTCTGATATTAATGATTATTTTGGGGCTTTGGTTGCTTTACTTTTGCTTGCGAAGCTTATTTTGGGGTGTTAATACATTTTAGTTAAAGGCTACCTATCTTTATTTATTATTAATCTTTGTACCTAGGCTCAAAATACTAATTTTCTCAATAGTAGCTTAATTTTTCCTGCTCTATATAAGTAATTTTAAAATTTATTAATAACTTTTAAATTAAGAAAATTTTGTTTACAATAACTTTTTAACTTTAAAATTATTTCAATTAATTATTTTTAATATATATTTATTATTATTATTTTATTTACTATTATTATTTTGATTATTATTTATTAATTATTCATTCCTATTTCTCACTTGCATTCAAATTTCTTTTATTATTTATTTATTTTAATTATATTATCTTGATAAGGAGGTTTAGTTTGGAGTAATCTTCATCAAGGCAAAGCAGTTCTAAAAGTTGAAGAAAGTAGAGAACCAGAAAGGTTGACGCCTGTTAAGTTATGAAGGTTTTTTTTTAACATTTTATTAAATTGTCAAGAATGTGGCAAAT
>JABUQX010017061.1:0-2500 GCA_015478945.1 Trachelipus rathkii | reverse complement strand
GTTCCCGAATTCAACAAATATTATTTATCTGAAATTCTGTATTTGGACGTTGTGGAACAGATGACTATAATAAAACCATCCTGCTTGCTGATACTTGAGGGTATACGCAAGCCAGAGAATAAACTCCAAATTGTTCTAACTGATTCCTTGAGACAAGGGGCTTTCGTTTTCTTTCACTTCAACGTTTGCATCGCCTAATACCACCTTGAGATTAAGAACTGCGAAATACTTTTGAAATGTTTTTTTATTGTTTTATTGCTAGTAAGGAATCATACTTGGATAACCACCTAGTTGGACACAATTTTTTAGTGTTTTTTGTGTGCATTCGTTTATTGTTGAACAGCTGTTTAATTCCTTGCACCGAGGCTGTAGTGAACTGGAAATACACATATAACTTTTTTCCAGTTTGTCATAAATTTTTTGAAGAGCCATTATACCTTTAACAGAATCCTTAAGAATTAAATTTAAATTTGATGAGAAAAGCTTAAAAACCTATATTTTGAAGATTTACTATATACGAGTCTTGAAATCCTTGGAATATTTCCCTCGCATATCAGTACCTCTATCAATGTCTTGAATTCCCAAGACGTCTCAGGTAATGTTTTTATTATTTTAATATAACTCAATGATTTGAAAATCAAAGTAAAAGGTTTATTCTCTGTTATGTTATAAAAAAACCCACAAATTTTTCTTTCAGGGGAGGTGCAACTATTTCTTAGGCACTCTCCAATTTTCACCCCCCTAAAATGTTACATAAAATTCGGAATTTTCAGCCGGATTTTGACACTATAAACACTAAACTGAAGCTGTTTTTGCCCTCTAAAACATTGTTTTCGGGTGTTTTTCTGCGACTGTAGTCATTCTTTCAGAATTTTCAATTTTTCAAAATCCATGTTTTTGACATTTTTCGTATCAAATTCCAGAATATCAAAATGTCTTCAAGCTTCAAACATGCCTAGAGGATAGATCCATTACTACAATTTCAAGGGATTTTTTCGATTTTTGAAGTTTTGTGCTCAGCGTTGTCCCAATTTTCCGACCCAGCTTTTTACTGGATTTTTGAAATGAAAAAAATTGCTACGTGATAAGTTTTATCCTGTTCGGCGAAGTGGATGAAATTTTCAGGGCATATGTAGTCGTGGGAGAGGCACAGTTTTTACTCAGATTTAAATTTCTTTGTATAGTGCAAAGTTTTGGATTTGGTTCTTGGCAACAAATTTCAAAAAAATAATTTTTGAAAATTTTAAAAAATTTTTCTTTTGAGTATACAAAAAAAAATTATCTAAGTAAAAAAGATGCATCTCGCATGACTATATAAGCCCTGAAAATTTAATGTTGATCGGATGAGTAGAAAGAAAATATATCAATTTTTCACTTTTTCAAAAATTCACATGTTTGAAAAAGTGAAAATATTGGGATATTTTTTTTTAACATGTCCGATCTAACATCAATATTCCGGGGCTTGTATTAGTTCGGCGAGATGCAATCTTTTTACTTTATATATATATATATCTTATATATATATATATAACTTGAGAACTATACTCTTTTTCCCAATAGACATTAAATGGTCAGTGATATAATTTTTATATTACAAGTTGTGTCAAAGGATGATACCTATACATAATACTACCTGCCTAATATTTACTAGGAGTCCATATAATTATAATTCTTAAGACTCGATATATACTTAACGATGAATAACATATATAACAAATTTGGATTTTCTTTTGTCTATTAATTTACACATAATATATATAACTAATATAAATATAGCTGACTACTCGCTTTTAATATATCTATTATATTATATTGTAAAAATTTACTGGATTATGTGCCAAGAGAATAATATACCTTACAAAACAAATGCTATAAATTAACTAGTGAGCACCAAATTATTAGATCTACTTGACACCGATCTTATGACATGAAAGCATTATTATATAACAAATTTAGATTTCTATGCAATTAAACATAAAACAATTATAAATAAGCTTACTACGCTTTAAATAATCACTTAACTCATGAATATAATTGTATATTATATCTTTTTTTGCGTTTAGCAAAATATAGATTTCTCTACCTCATAAGCTCCTCATGTCTTTATATATTTCTGATATGTGCTCCCTATTTATCTCTGTCCGCAAAACTTGATAGAGTCTCACACATTTAACCTGTCAGTAGTGGATCTCCTCCCACTGCCTATCACGCGGGTAGTTCTGATTTCCTATGCTATTGGGCCACGTGGACACGATTAATCGACTCTACACTGTATAAGCTTGGATCTAACGCTTATTTATTCACTATTATACAAATTGGTAAATAATTTAACGGTTTGTGCCAAAGGATAGACCTCCAATACACCTTAAGTAGATTAACTAAGAGCCCAAGTTACAAATCTGCATACGTTTTAACATGAATACATATTATAAACAAATTTATAGATTTATTGCTATTACACATATATTAATCAATATGTACATACAAATAAAAATTCTAC
>JABUQX010017060.1:85000-87513 GCA_015478945.1 Trachelipus rathkii | reverse complement strand
AAATGGAAACAGCTAGCCGATATAAGGCTCACTTCTGCTCCCGTATCTACAAACGCTGTAAGAGGCTCCATAGGTGGTTGATCCACTATTGTAACTTGCAAAATGATGGCTTTCTCAGGAGCCTTTATTAGTTATATGTTATTATTTCCTCGGAGGTTAAGTCTTCGCTTCACGTTCTTCTCAATCTCTTCCTGGTTGAGTTCCTACTGGAGTGACTGGAAAAAACTGGAGATTCTTCCCCACTGGATATTTAACCATCTCGTGACTTTGTTGTTTTCACTACTAGATCACTCGACAACTGGAATGTGCGGTGCTAGAACCTTCGGGGAAAATTCTCCCTAGAACCCTCCAGGAATTCATTCGCAGAGATCATAAAGAAAAATGGTTTCACCGCTTTTTCTCCTGTGTTTATAGCATCCTTATTTCTTCAACATCCCTATGCAAAACTGCTTCCTTCTCTTATGACGAAGGCATACACTTTTCTATTCCCTCCGCCATCATTTCTTGGTTCTACCTCACTCCAAATCTAGCCACCCTGCTGCTTGTTAAAGGCATCATTCCTCGTTTCATCCCCAGTTCACGGTGAATTACTCAACTTGTTTACGACGCTCTAAAAACAGGGGATAGTGTGGCGCTTCTGTGTTTTTCCTACCGCAAACCTCTCCAATACCCTCCCCCCTCATGCGTTCAATTTTTACGCAGAATAAATGGCCTATAATGATGCCCTTCTCGAACTTCTATCCTTAAAAGATCCAGTCATTCATTTATGCAGATTCGCACAATCGCCTCCAGGCGCTAAAATCCCTTATTTCTAAAAACAGTGGTATCGCTGTACAACAATTCCTGGCGCTTCACTCCTGTAAGCAAACAAAATCATATTTATTTGGACTCTCTCAGAATGTTGGGTATAACTGGCAATGAAATCCCGATAGAGAGGCCAAAATGGCTGCCTCTTCTTCTCAGAGCTGTCCAGTACCTCCGGATGTTCATTTGACCAGGGCGCTCGCCATTCAATCTGATTACATCTTGCTCTCCACAAGCTTTCGTCTTCATTAGCAGATGCTGACGATGATCAGCCCGTAGAAGCGAAAACTGAGAAATATAAAGCCGAGCATTAGTGAATTGGATCTTCCTCCACCACGCAACGCTACACGAGTCATACCTCCACGCTCCGTATTGACACACCATATCACCACAGCACTATATATCACGACCCTCCTCCACATCTACAAATTTTGCCCGTCGCCATACATGCAGAATCGTTCGCCATATCCTCAATAATGTCCACAAACTGGACCCATTGCTTCGCTCATTTGCTACTTTATGTCATAACACCTCTTAAAGGTTATCCCATATTCTTATCTGAATCTTTCACGTTAGCAGTAACTCTTATTTTCTCGTATCTTCAAGAACTGAATATTATCTTTACAATATTTGATTTTGTTATGCAATATTAGGACTATTTATTGTTATTTTTATTATTTTATTTTGATTTTTATTTATTTTTGACTGAAAATTCATTTCGTCTTTTTCAAATTCTTTGTCATTTAAAATATGCAGAGCCAGACCCACCATGGATATATGATTTTCAACCCAGTGTTGCGCTTCTTATGGCCGTCGTGGGGTTCCTGTTACATGATTATATATATTATATATATATATATATATTAATATAATATATTATATATATATATATAGATATATATATATATATATATATATATATAGTATATATTATATATAATTATATAATATATTTATATATATATTATATATATATATAATATATATCCCATACCGAGAAGGAAAAGGATCACACCAGCTTTGTACTACTCAGACATTTACAACACACTCCTCCCTCGACCCCAGATACTCCCATCGTTAAACACAAATCGCACACTCAGTTAACCCAGAGAGCCCGATCTCTGCATTCCCAAACAACACCATACTCCAGCACCGAGCTGCCGAAATTCTCACCCACAGAAACAAACTTTGGGCCCGTCAAACCAGAGTAAATTGTCCTCGTTTACGTCTGGACACCACTCCCTCCCTTCAAGAATAATAAATATAAAAAATTCAATAAAGCTCTCCTCCCACTGTCAAAGATGTCCCTCCCTGACAAATTGACGACACAGACATCTCCCGCTAGACTGCTCTGACCTAGCCGACATTAGAAATATTATGACAGCATTTTTTTTAACGGAACCTCTGGTTCCGGCTGTGTGTGGTGCACTGTATTCGTGGACTTCCGTTTCTCATAGGAGGAGCGAAGACAACCGAGTAAGTAAGTATATAATATAAAATATATATATATTATATATATATATATATTATATATTATATTATATATTATATAATATATATAATATATATTATATATTATATATATATATAATATATTATATATATATATATATATTATATCAGCCTTCGATTAGCCGTCATATGTATTTTAAAAACTATTAATGCTACATAAAGGATACATTTTTAGAATCACCCTAGTATTCCTCACA
>JABUQX010017060.1:72500-77500 GCA_015478945.1 Trachelipus rathkii | reverse complement strand
ATATATATATATTATATATAATATATATATTATTATATATATATATATTTATATATATATTATATATTAATATATATATATATATTCAGATTTTAAAAAATCGTGCTTTTTTTCCTTTCATTCCGAAATAGCGCAAAATCTACTAACAACTCTTCAAGATATTAAAAACTCTTTTCTTCGTAAAAAGTTCAGCAATCTTTCTGGTTCCTCTACCTCACGCTCTTTATGGCATTTTTTTTTAAATTGGAACTATAACTGCTTTTTCCTATTTCTTTTTCCCTCCTCTTTCTTCTGAAGCCCAATTTCATTTTGACTAGTTTAAACTAATTTCATTTAAACAATTCCTGACCAATCCTTCTTCTACATTTTCCTCCAACCCATTTATGTATAACAAAATTATTTGCCCTAAAGATCTTATTTTATTCGGTAATAGTTGAGATTAGCGTAATCTGAGCAAATATCGATATTTTTCCGATAATCGGTTGCTTTTAATATCTTTCGTCCCCATGTAAGAGGAGTGAAAAACCTATGCCAAATCTCTCTCATATATAAATATACTCCCTCTGCAGATTTTTTTTTTATATATTTAAATTCAGTTTAGGACTCATTAAGTTCAGGTTATGATAAGTTTTGTTAATTGTACACAACAAATCTGTGTCTATTTAACAAAACTTATCATAACCTTGCTTATTTTTCGAACATAAAAAGAAATGAAATAATATATGAAAACACCGAATAACGTTCCTTATAAATATAACGTAATTGTGGCAATTTTTTTTATTAACAAAATGTGGCAGCGTTGCTTCATACCCATTTTAAAACATAGATTAGTTTTAATAAAATATCGATTTTTTAGATTACGCTAAACTCAACTATCACCTTTTATTCTAGTGTTTTCCAATTCATATATCATTAACAAGAAGAATTGGAAACAAACTCTGATCGCCAGAATGGCTTTAGTAAGGAATGTGCGAGTTGTTCTCTTATCCTTCTTTCTGACTTTTGGTATTCTGCTCTTTCACATTTGGGTGAATTTTTTGCTGTGATGCTATATAGATATATCGAAAGTTTTAAATAGAGTCCGGGACAAAGCTTTGTTTTCTAAACTTCCTTCTTTCGGTATCTATTCTTCTCTTAGATTTCCATTCCGGTCTTTCTTTGGCAAATGTTTTAAATGGTCATAATTCATTCTTTAAATCTATCAATAAGAATGTTTCTAAAAGTACTGCTCTATCTCTGACTCTTATTTTCTGCTTTTCATTAATAATCTTGTATCTGCCACTTCGTTTCCTATCCAATCTTATACCGATGACTCCACTCATTTTTACTCCTTTCAGTTTAAATGACGACTCACTCAATAGCAAATAGTTAATGCTAGGAAGATTGTTTTAGAGCAACTGACCTTTGGTCTTTCTCGTATCTCTAGTTGGGGAAAATAAAATATGATTTTTCAATGCCACTTAAAAACAGTTCCTTCATCTGTCTTCCCGACATAATCTTCCAAACAACTCAAACCATCTTCTGTTCTTTATATTCTTGGCATTTCCTTTTCGCTTGATCTTTCTTATAAGAATTACATAGACTTTCTGACTAAATAAGCTTTTAAGTGATTGGTTGTTTTGAGGCTCCTTAAGAACTACTCAAGACCGCTGTTGCTTGCTCCGTATATGAAAGTCGTTCGCTCTTGTTTGAAATATGCATGGTAAATCTGGGATAGTTCCCACATGTTGCTTTCCTTGATAAGTTGGAATCTGTTTAGGGCTTTTAGACTTATCAGTTCTCCTGCTCTTACTAATTTTCTCCAATATCTTTTCAGCCTTCGAACTGTACATTAATATCCTTATACTATAGCTATTACAATGAACACAGGTCATTTGGACTCAAAAAGGTCGTAAACCTCGTGCATTCTCTGCGCAGCACTCTGACCCCAGACTTTGCCACTACTTATACTCATTTTAACATCTATTCTACTGGTATAGTCTGTAACAATGTTCCTTCTTCCATTTTACCCACTTCCATCGACTTTCACACTTTCAAGCTCAGTGTAATGGGTTGTGTAACACATTAAGGGGAAAAAGGCATTGATTTTTTACCAACTTTGATAGAATAGATGTAGGCGGAGTAGCTATGCCTCTCGTCTTTTTCCAACTAAGGACATGGAAAGAATATATTGATTGGTGGAGCCGAGAGTAGTTATGGAACGAATTCATAGCTACTCTCCGCGTATATATATATATATATATAATATATATATATATATATATATATATATATAGATATATATATATATAAATATATATATTATATATATAATAATATATATATATATATATAATATATTACTATAGTATAAAAAATTCACACCTACCGGGCATAGCCCTATTCAAGAGGGGGAACTTCTCTAGGCAATTATCTACCTAGGATCCGAACTAGGATTCAAACCCGCGCCACCTTGCAATGCGACTCCGTCGCTCTACCGTTTCCTCTATATATATATATATATAATTATATATAACTATATATATATATATAGTATATAGTATACATATATATAGATATATATATAATAATATATATATATTATATAGTATATATATATATATAAAGGATATATATATATATATATATATAATATTATATATATTATTATATATATAATATAGTATATATATATATATATAAATATGTATATTATATAAATATACTATATAATATACATATATATATATTATATAATATATATATATACTTATAGTATATAATATATATTATAATAATATATATATATAATATATATATATATATATATATATATATATAATATATATATATATATATAAATAATAATAATAATATAATTATATTGATATATATAATAATATATATTAAATTATATATATATATATAATAATATATAATATATATATATATATTATATATATAATATATATAATATATAATATAATAAATATAATATATATATATATATATATATATTAATAATATATAATATAAATATATATATATATATATAATATATAGTATATAATATATACTAATATAATATATATATATATATATAATATATAAAATATATACCCAGTTAGGCTTATCGTACCGTCCTAAAATTTGGCCGAGCTCTAAGTGGTGAGGTACGTTGCCATGCAGCCGCCGGAGGGGGGTGCTGGCCCCTCAAAAATAGGAAATGATCGTAGAAGGTTGAAATTTAGAGAAAGGATTCGGAGCCGGAGTCGGATCCGGAGCCGGCACTGGTGCTGGCTCCAGTGCAGTGCTGAGTTAGTAAAAAACATTTGTTATGAGATTTAATGCAATATTTGTGTCCCTTATATGTATTGAAAACCCGTTAGATCCGAATAGATGTTAAAATTATTCGTAAAGGAAGTCTAGGGACCCCGGAGGGGTCCCCAGTAGAAATAACGAAAATGCATAAGAGAAGCTGAAGAAAGGAGCGGAGTCAAAAGGAGAGTCTGAGTCAGAGGAGTCGGAGTCAGAGAGAAAGAGTCGAGGAGTTTGACAACGGGCACCGGTTGCTGAGCCGTTCGGTGCTGAATAATAAATATTCGTTTTAGTCCCATATTGGTGTATAAAAATATATGTTTATAAGGTCGTAGAACTCGAATATGAGAGTTTTAAGTTCTTAAAGGGAGTCTGGGGACTCCTCGGAGGGGGGTCCCCAGAAGAAATGCACGGAAGCAAAAAACAGAAGAAAGATGAGGAGGAAGAACGATGAAGGATGGAGTCTGAGAAGGAGACAGAGTTGGTAGCCAAACACCAGTGCTGGAGCCGATGTGGTGCTAAGTTAGTAAACATTCGTTTAGCCTCAGACTGACATTTCTATTTTCAAAATCTCGTTTTTTTTTTATAAACGTCAACTAAAATATATTGTTTGCTATTTTTTTTATATTTTAAATTTCATTTTACATTATTCTTTGTGTTGATTTTAAATTGAGCCTTATTTAAATTTTTATATATTAATTATTTTTTAATTTTTTGTTTTATTTGCTTAAAACATTTTGTTTTACCAAATTTTTTATGTTTTTATCATACCCTAAAGCAGTAAATCAGTAAATCAAAACAAACCCTCCCCAGCACCCTCCCCACCCCACCGGTGATCTATTGATCTATGATTCAAGTCATATCTTTTACCAAATTTTTTATGTTTTACATACCCTAAAGCAATAAATCAGTAAATCAGTATATCAGTAAATCAAACCACCCTCCCAGCACCCTCCTGCCCATCCATGATCTATTGATTCAAGTCATATTTTTTACCAAAATTATTGTTTCATGTCACATTTTAGAGTATCATTTTGGATACAACATAACATAAAATCAAGTTCTTTATACACTGTATCAACAATATATGGCCCAACGAAAACAAAAGTTTCACCATTAATAAAGCTTAACCATAGCATCACCTGAACTAAGATCATAATGTACAACGACAAACCTAACACACCTTAAGCACGAATAAACTGTTAACATTAACAAAGTTCCCCACTTAACAACAGTAAAAGGTAACACAATGTTGACCAGAATTTAATATTCAGACGAATTTTAAAGCTTTCCAATTTTACAATGTTAATTTTACATTAACATGTAATATTTAATAAAAAAATTTTATTCATTAACCTTGTCTAATATTTCATACTTGATCCAAACGAATATATTGCTAACGTAAAACAAAGTTTTCAACATTAATTAAAGCTAACATAGCATTACCAAACCTAAGAATATAATGCACAACGACAAACGCTAACACACCTTAAGCAAGACATAAACTGTAACATTAACCAAAGCTCCATACACCACAGTAAAGTAAAACAACATAGCATACAAAAACGTAAGCTATTTCACACTTGTTCAAGCATATCTCTAACCAGATCAATTATAATTACATTAACATAATTATTTAACAAAAAGATTTACCATAATCGTGTCTAACTTATCATACAGGGACCGAACGCAATATATGCTAC
>JABUQX010017060.1:65000-67500 GCA_015478945.1 Trachelipus rathkii | reverse complement strand
TCGAGACGCAATTTTTTAAAAAGTTAATCTATTTTTTAATTGTTTTT
The DNA here is from genome assembly GCA_015478945.1 of Trachelipus rathkii. Lineage (NCBI taxonomy): Eukaryota > Metazoa > Arthropoda > Malacostraca > Isopoda > Trachelipodidae > Trachelipus > Trachelipus rathkii. The sequence continues at coordinate 67,453 of JABUQX010017060.1, read as the reverse complement.
CAGAAAATAAATTGTATAGCTTTAATTTTATTTCCTTATTTAAAATTTTAATGTATTACTATAATGTAAAAAAATGAGTAAAGCATAATATTAACCTGCATAAAAATACAAATAATTTCAAGTCTTACTAGTTAGGAATTCTTTTCAACTTTTTGTTTTCTGCTCACTATTTGTCAAACTTGAATCGAAATTCACTTGTAAGGGGTACTCAGTAGTTTATGGCAGGCAGACAAACTTGTTATCTAATTTCCTTATTCCACATTTTTATACTTTACTTAAATAACTAATGAAAATTCTTTTAAATCTAAGCATACCGCGGTGAAATGTTCCACCTCCAAAGATATATCAAAAAAGGTCTGTTGTTTTTGTAAGGATGGAAGGTGGGGGTGGGGGGGGGGAGCCAGGAGGGAAGATTTTAAAATATTTTTTTCATAGCTTTTTGCCAATCTTCTGTTTACTTTCTTTAAAAATATTTTTAAAATTTCAAGAAAATATATTGCAAAATGAATTTATTGGCTTTGCAGTTTTAATTTTTTCTCTACCCCACTGTCTAGTGCAAGGCTAAGATACCGCAATTAATGTCGTAGTCAAAAGCTAAAAGTTTGCAGATGATATGAAAGTTGCTATAACTCAGTAAGGAATAATGATGGAATGTATAAAAAGTGTAAGGTTTTTCACTTATGTTACTCAAATAAAAGATTTAACTACGATATGAATGCAGAATGACTTGAGTCTGTGGACCAAGAAAAAGATTTAGGTGGGATTATAAGATGTAATTTCAAAGCGGCTAATCAGTGTTTGGAAGCAAGGAATAAAGCTAATAAGGTGCTAGGTATAATAAATCACAATGTCGTTTACAAGGGCAAGGAACTTATAAGTAAACTAGTTATGTTAATCCAGTATTAGAATACTGTGCACAAGTTTGAACTCCCTATTTAAGAAAAGACATTGATATGCTGGAGAGAGTGCAACCAAACTTTGGTGCAACATAGAGCAACTAGGATGATTTCTGAGTTTGAGGGTAAACGCTATGAGGAAGTTCTGCAAGAGTTATTAATGTTTTCTGCAGAAAGGCGATTTCTTAGCGGGGACATGATACAAGTCTACAAAATATTTACATGTATTGATAATAATGAGACCAATAAATTCTTTATAGTAGACCACGGACAGAGACTAGTGGAAATAATAAGAACATTAAGAAGAAGGTATGCCATCTTGATGTAAGAAAACATTCATTCAGTAATAGGGTTGTTAATTTTTTTGGATTTTTCTTTGCCGCAGGATGTTGTTGAGTGTGACTCACTTGCAACATTTAAGAACGGGTTTGATAGGTATATGGATGGTTTGGGCATCATATAGTTTATTTTGACAAAGCCAAATCGGATGGTTTATGATAATTTATTAATGTATAACTGAATCTTGTAACTAACAGATTGACAATAAACTTATTAAAGTCGTAGTTTGGTTAGCATGTAGCTCAGCTATAGTTTTTCCTTTTTATAGTAGTTGGCGTATATATTATATTCTCCTTGTATATGATATTGACAAGCCTTAGGGTGAGGTGTAGGTTGTGCATGTTGCATGAGCATGTGTTTTAAAAATATTTGCTATAGTTTGACTGAGACAGTCTTGATAGGCCCATGTGGCTTTTACTGTCTTTCTATTTCTTATATGTGTCTGTGAGTCAGAAATTTGAGTCTATGATTTTTGAAAATAGCGACAGTTAGCCATATGGGCATTTGGAATATGGGTCTGTCAAGACTGTTCCCAGTCCTTACATTATTTTTTATTATTATTATTATTTAAATTAAACGCTCCTATGTGACTAATTTTAAGTAATTTATCAAAAATGTATCAGCTGTGATTTATTGTGATAGCATATTACCGAATGTCTGTAAACATAGAAAAAGATTATAAAAAGAATCGTAGAATTTTTTCTAGTAATTACCGATACTTGTCCGATATTCGATAGTTCCTCACAACTCGCATATTAACATTGGTATATCGTAGACAATTTTCAGCTTGTGTTACCTTATATCGATATTTAGGAAAATATCAATCTTTTAGTTTTTATTTACGTCTGTTTCACAACTTTATGAAAAAGATTCGCAATGAAACAAAATTAATCTGGTTTGTAATTAATTTTGAAATTACTAGTTAACGAATTAGATATAAAATGAAAAAGAAATCCTTGTGGAGTGGAAACCTGTTTTACAAATAAGTAAGCTAAAGTTAAGAAAGGTAATGAATGTATTATCGTTTTATTAGCCTAGTCGATTTTTTTTTTTTTTTTGGATGCGATGTATTTTACTTTCCTACATTTTATTAAAGTGAATTTATTTTATTAGAAATTCTGAAACCATCAGTGAGGAACAGCTTTAGAAGTAGAATTAAGAGTTTAAAGCCATTAGGGCCTAACATAGCATGTTCTTTCCCTAGGTCTCTGTTCATGG
>JABUQX010017060.1:55000-60000 GCA_015478945.1 Trachelipus rathkii | reverse complement strand
CTTACTACTTCTCCCGAGACTGTTATATCTTCTTATCCAAATACTGAGGTCCTCTATTTAGGGGATTTCACGGTACCCAACACTGAATTGTTGGGTTCCTCTCATACTGATTTAGGTGGAGAGGAAGCCGAATCATTCAGTATTCTCAACGATCTGGAGCAACTAATTAAAGAACCTACACACATTCCGGATCGTCCCAACCGATTCTTGAACATACTTGACCTATGTTTCACGATTAGTCCTTCTCTCTATAAATATGCCACCTTCACTCATATTGGTAAATCTGACCACAACCTTATATCTCTTAATTTTAATACTTTCTCTCCAACATCTCCATCCTGCAATATGCGATTTTTCTGGCACTTTGATCAGGCCGATTGGGGGCATTGCGTTGCTTCTACGCTAACTGTAATTGTAGTGACTGCTTTGACTCTGAAGACGCTTCAGCATCTGCCGATATAGTGGGAACTGTAATTGTTGGTGTAATGAGCAGGTTCATTCCTTCGTGGACTAAATCTTTTTCTCCTCAAAATCCATGGTTCGAAAGTGCTTGTTCTCCGGCCATTCAGGCTAGAGACAGTGTGTATCGGGTGTGGAAAAATTCTCGTTCTCCTATCACTCTTGTCAATTTTCATTCAGCTAGAAAGTGCGCTGACCTTCTTGGTTCTCCTACTGACAAATCTCTCTGGCCTCTTGCCAAAAACATCTCTAACAACTTCTGTAAATCATCCTTTCCTCTTATTCGCTCTGGTGATTCTGTTGTTAATACTCCAACTGAAAAGGCCAATCATCTCTTTGGCCTCCTATTTTCCTCTAACTCAATGCTGGACGTTCTGGCATTGCTCTTCCTCCTCCTTCTCCTCTCATGTGTCCTATGCCTTTTACCAGTATTTTCATTTGATAGGGTGCATGGGCTCCTGAAATCTATGAATGTTAGGAAGGTGGGTGGCCCGGATGGCATTCCTCTCCGTGTTTTGAGGAAGTGTGCTTCTGTGCTGACCCCGCCCCTCGTTCAACTATATTCTCTATGCCTCAATTCTAGCACACTTTCCCTCAGTTTTGAAAGCGTGCATATGTCCAACCTATTCTGAAAAAAGGATGCTGCTCTGATCCTTCTAACTATCGTCCTATAGCTCTAACTTGTATTCTTTCTAAGATTTTTGAAACCCTTCTTAACTCTTACTTCTTAGATCATCTGGAATCTGATTCCCTTCTTTCCAATTGCCAGTACGGATTTTGGCGCTCGAGATCTACTGGCGATATACTTTCCTATTTAACAGATTTATGGTTTTCCGCCCTTAGGAACTACGGGAAGACTTGTGTGGTGGCGCTTGACATATCCAAAGCGTTTGACCGGGTATGGCACGCCTCACTGCTCTCCATGCTCCCCTCCTTTGGGTTTCCTTCTTCTCTTTGCTTACTTATGTCTAGCTTTCTTTCAAATCGCTCAATGTCAGCTGTTGTTGATGGGGCGACTTCTTTTTCTGTCAATAGTGGTGTTCTTCAGGGTACAGTTTTATCTCCTACTTTATTCCTGCTTTTCATCAATGATCTTCTCCCCTGCACATCTAACTCTATCCACTCATATGCCGATGACTTGACCCTTCATTCTTCAACTCATTTCAATTCTGCTCCCTCTTTTACTTCAAGAATTGCCTTTCATCTTAATCTTTCTGATTCTATTCTCGCTGATCTGGATAGAATTTCAGGGTTGGGCCGTCTCAAGCTTGTGAAATTTAATTCTTTAAAACCCAACTTCTACAAATCTCCCTCTCTAAGACACCTAACTTTCCTATCTCTTTCAACGGTTCTCTCGTCTCTCCTGTTGACAATATAAACATCCTTGGCCTTAACATAAACAAAAAAATGTATTGGAAAACCTCAAATCACAACAGTTGCTAGGGCGGCCTCAAAGAAACTGGGAGTTCTGTTTAGACTGCGAGACCTTTTTTTCCTCTTCTCAGCTATTCGCCCTTGTATGAGTACTGCTCTCATATCTGGAAAATTTTGGTTTCACCAGTTTTGGATAGAATTAAGTCAAGACCAAAAGACTTAAAAACTATCCTGTGCTCTAGTTCCACTTGACCTTTTATATTTGCGGCGCGAATGTTTGTGCTTTATCCCTTTTCTATAGGTAATATGTGACAGTATTAGAGGAACTTTCCACTCATCTACCACCACCTTTGCATTCCCTCGTAGCACAAGGGGTGCTGTGTCCGTCTTATGAGTTTTGTGTTGATATTAGTAACTCCAGACTAGTTCGCTGCGGTGCTTCTTTCTTTCCTGCCACCTCTGTTCTGTGAATTCTCTTCCATCATCTGTTTCCTGCTCAATTTAATCTCCCTCACTTTAAAGCCTGTGTCTGTGCTCATCTGCGTAATTTGCGTTGCATAAGTTTTTTGAGGCGTTCAACACCCCCTCCTTGAATAAGGGTTCTGTCCTTGAGCCGGTGACAACTGTAAGAAAATAAATAAAGATTCTAATAAGGAATTCATTAAGCTAGCGCTGAAACCCCACAAGAATAGCATCTCCGACAGTGAACCACTTCTAGAATGCATTTAAATAGCATAACTGAGGAGCTTGCTCGCTTGACAAAAAAAAAAAAAGATTCACAGTAGTGGAAGCCGCCATATCTGCAAGACTGCAACCCCTGGTAACAGCACTGATAGTGACGATGATGGCTTTTCAGCAAATAAACCTACCGAAGTTGAGGATTTGGATATGTTAGACTTTGATAAGTTCATGGCCAAAATTGCATTGACATCTCATTCACTTTCAAAGGAATCACACCAAGGAACCTCATCGTAAAAACTGAAGAGACAGTCATCAAGGAGCAAAGATAATTCAAATTTGCAATCTGTGAAAGAGGAGATGAGGCTCTACGAAAACATGGAGATGCTGCCTACAGAAGAGAATTCTTTCATGCGGTGGCATGAAAATGGGCCAAGGTTTTCATTATTATCAGTGCTTGCAGGCAAATAATTATCAGCACCTCATTCATCAGTCGAGAGGGAGTGTATTTATAGTGTAGGTAGGAATGTAAACACCCCAAAAAGGAACATGCTCTCACCAGATACTAGTGAAAGCTTAATATTTTTGCATCACAATTTGTGAATTTTTGAATTTGAGTATTGAATTATATCTATCTTTATCTTAAAGGAATATATTATTATGTCATGTTTGAGTAATAGCGTTTTTTTATTTTATCTTTTCAGCTGATTAATTGAAGTCTCTTCTTTCATTATTTTTACTCTTTATATTGTAGCTAGTTAAAGAATCTTCTTGTAAATTGTAATGTTAAAACATAAAAGGTAGTAGCTAAACTTTGTTAATACTTGCTGGAAAATGGAAATGGAGTATCGTATTTTTTGAATAAACACAAACATAGAAAATTATTATTATATTTGCATTTATTATTCCTTAAAGATACTATTTTAATTTATAAAATAAATATACTTGGGCACAACCAAATATGAAATATAAATGACTAAGTATTATTTGTACAGGGAATTCAATCTTGAATTGCCTAGCAGTACACAAATGTTCTATCTTATTACTGTGTATTTATTATATTTATTAAAGTATCGGTTTCAGTACCAGTATCGGCACCTAAAAAAATAGAGTATCGGTATCAGTCTCTTTTCTGGTATCTGTACATCCCTAATATTTTTAGTGAAAATATTAACTCAAAATAAACTCAAATGCGTAAAAAAAAACTTCAAATAATTTTTTGAAACAATTTTTGTAAATGAAATGTTTATAATTTTAATATAGCTACTATGTATGTGAACTCAAGTCAGTAATACTAAACAAATACCACATTTTTAACTTTGAGAGGCTGCAACTTTTTTTCCTAAAGACTTAAATTATTTTGGTATTTTTTTTTATACTTAATTATAATTTTTATAGGGTATCTATGATTTTTATTTTTATTTTAATTTTTTTTTTTTATATAAGAAAATCCTATGAGTTTTAACAACTTGAGAGACTATGTAACTCCTAAAGAGACTGCCATGCTTATTTTTTTTGAGCACCTCCTTTGATTTTTAGCAGAAAATCGAGGGTGAAAGCTCTCTTCTGTGCTACCAGCCTAATCGGGTTCTGGTAAACCAAATAATAACATATAGTATATTCAACCAGCTCTTTTTTATTTTAACACCGCTTGCATCTCTTCATTCCACCACACATTATTAACATTCTTACTTCCTACTTTAGCATCACATACTTCTTTTTGCACTGCTAACAACCGCTTCCTTCATTTGCTTCCAGATTTGTTGAATTTCAACTTGTTTCACATTTGCTGATTTACTTGCGAGTGCTCTTAATGTCTTCTTATTACCTTGTTCACTTAATTTCTCTCTTAATTCTACCCATTTAATTACTATTTTTATTATTATTATTATATAGAAATTAGAAACAAAACCAAGATATTAATGAATAACAGGAAAACTTTCTATGTGTTGTTACAGGTTCAAATAATGATGATAGCAATAAAAATAACAGCATTTCAAATATCAAATGCTTTTACACTAATGCTCATAGCCTTAGAAATAAAAAGAGGAGCTGATTAGTTATATCATAAATGAAAATCTAGACATTATTTGCATAACTGAAGCATGGGTTAATGAAGGATTATATAGACTCCCTTCAGGAATATGGAATAGACGGATATTTGCTTTATTTATACCATTGTAGAGGAAAGAATGGTGGCGGTATGGCGCTTTTATGTTAAAAGCAATATTCAATCTGTAATAATTGACTGACTGGTAAATATCTAGTATTTGATCAAATATTTTCTGAAAAAAATTTTCTAAGCTCAAAATTTCTAAGTTCAGAAAGAAGTTAAATTTGAAAATTGTTTAGTGACAAAAGTTTCTGGAATTATACCAAACTTGCCACTAAAGGCCACTGTAAAAAACTTAACTTTTCTGAAATTCGATATTTTTTTGAACTAAGAAAATTTTTTCATAAAATATTTAGATCAAATACTAGATATTTAC
>JABUQX010017060.1:42500-50000 GCA_015478945.1 Trachelipus rathkii | reverse complement strand
ATTAAGAACTGAGATAAAAGAACAGAATTATTACATATATTTACACTGTAATTACAGTATTATGGAAAGAAATGTTGGGTTTTTAAAAATTATATTAACTATATCAATTTTATTAATAGTCACGAAGTCTTGAACACAAAAGAAAATTTAGTTACATAATTATTACTTTGATAGAAAACTTAATCATTAGTACAATAAAATGTAATTGCAAATATAAAATAATAAAAAAATATATATATATATATATATATATATATATATATATATATATATATATATATATATATATATTACTCAACTTTTTTATATTATATATATATATATATATATATATATATATATATATATATATATATATATATATATATATATATATATATATATATATATATATATATATATATATATATATATATAAACCTACAAAGAAATTTACACATTATCAATAGACCTACAATATACTTTCCATTATTTAGGATAATTTTAAATCAATTATGTGAATGTATAAAAGAAAATATTAAATGTTATATAAAACTTGTAACTTACCCCTGGTTAGCCAGAGGTTTTGTGTAGATAGAAAACTTGTTTCCTTATACAAGTTTTTTGTACAGGTGATAAACAGACCAGTAGTTGTCAATCAACAAATGACCAGCCGATAATGACTCCTAAAATTATAAATTATAAACCAATAGTTATCATTACTAGAATATGTACCCATAAAAGTTCTCCCCCCCCCCCAACCCAAAATAAATACTGAACCGTTCCTACTGGTAAGTGTAAAAACAATTCTTCCACTTTACAAAATACTTCAAAAGATAGAGATCTTCAACTACTGTACTTTATAAGTACTAAAATCTTCAACAGCTGTATGTTACAAGTACTTCAAAAGAAAAAGATCTTCAACAGCTGTACTTTAGAATAATACAATCAATGGAAATAGTGGGTTGTTGAAACTTTGAGACTGAAAAATAAATCCTAAAAATTAGGAAATTACAATATATATATATATATATATATATATATATATATATATATATATATATATATATATATATATATATATATATATATATATATATATATATATATATATATATATATATATATATATATATATATATATATATATATATATATATATATATATATATATATATATATATATATATATATGCTGAAGTTTTTTTGGTTTATTAACATACTTTTCAAGACTAGGTTATTGTTTAATGTATCAAATAATAATAGTCTTTCTTGTCAAGACAATTATTAATTATTTTTAAAAAAATTTCAGAGTGAATTTGTAAATGCTCAAAAATTTCGAAGCTATTGGAGGAGGTTTAAACATAATTCATTCCAATTTTGTTGGCAGTGTAAAAAAAGTAGTTAGCATGGCTGGAGAATTTCCTACTGTAGGGTCCACTTCATCTGGCCTTTTCTGTGTAAATTTTAACCAGGATTACACGTAAGTAGATGTTTATAGTTTAAATAAATATCTTTTTCAAAATAATTCAAATGATCTAACCATTTTTGTACAAAAAAAATATTATTATTATGTATCATTACATCAGTTATATTTTAAATAGGACTTTTGTTTAATATTGGATGGAGAAATTCTATCAGCTTAACATATTTTGGGTTAACTTTTTTTAATAGATACTGGTAGCTATTTCTAATTTGATTTAAAAAACTTGAATAACCTGGCTCTAGATTCAGTCTTTATGGGGAAGGGCATTGAATATCTTATATTTTTACAAAGGCTAGTCTTAGTAAACTGTTTAAGTTGCTATGTTCTCATTAATGTTCATAATAAACTTAAAATTTCATCAGTTTCATTTGGCAAGTAATTTTTTTATTTTTTTCACTGGCATATTTCAATATGCCAGTGAAAAAAAGAATATAAAAAACTTTAAATATAATTTTTTAAATAGAATTGAACCTTAAATGCAAACATTTCTTTGCTAACTTTTAATTGAAAACTCTGTATAGATTGAATTTAAAATCATTCCTTTTCCGCAATGAATATAAAATCATTGCTTTTTCGCAGTGTGTACTAAAAGCTATACAGCAAATTATTTTACATTAAACAAAAAAAAAAATCTACTTAAGCCTTTATAAATTTATGAAATATTTTTTTGGTAAAATTTTAATATTATTATTATTATTATTATTATTATTATTATTATTATTATTATTATTATTATTATAATATTAAAACAAAATATATTACCATATAATTACTTGTCTTTACAACTAGTATCATGATTCAAATTTAAATACTTTGATTGCTTAATATATATATATATATATATATATATATATATATATATATATATATATATATATATATATATATATATATATATATATATATATATATATATATATATATATATATATATATATATATATATATATTATATATATATGTATATGTAAATGTACCTATATATATATATATATATATATATATATATATATATATATATATATATATATATATATATATACATATATACTACTATATATATATATATATATATATATATATATATATATATATATAAAATAATATATATATATATATATATATATATATATATAGAAATGGGTTACCACTTTAGGTATAACTTGGTCTCCCGACTCTCCCCTAATGCACTTTTGGAAATTTTTTTTTTTTTTGCTAATCATGGCCCTATAGTCGGTCATAAGCACACAAAAATAATAATGTAATTCTAATAATAAAAGTTTTATTAAAGTTTGAATAACGCCGAGTCAGCCCGACCGTGGAGGGGTGAAGCGGACCACCATTGAGGGGTGACTCGGACCATCTGTTTAAATTACGTCTTTTACGTATAATTTCAATTTTATATTTTAATTTTTACTTAATATAATAATTATTTATCATATTAAAATTCGTAATAAGTAATAAAAATGTCAATAATGATAAATAAAATACGAATATAAATAAGGTGGTCCGATTCACCCCTCTCCTTAAAAATTTTGACATACATGAACTAGTTTTTATTAAAATTTCATTTTTTAAAAAATTTTCACTTAATATAAGTAACTTTTTATTACATTTAAATTAATTATACGTAATAAAAATGTCAATAATAATACGTAAAATACGAAAAACAATGGTGGTCCGCCACCCCTCCATCAATTTTTACGGCGGGGTGAATCGGACCAAGTTAGGCCCCGTTTTTTTGCCACTAATACTGCTTGGATCAAAAATTTACTTTGCCAGTTTAAAGCTAACATACTCGAGTGTATCCACTGAAAAAAATAATTAAAATCGATCCACAATTTTTCATTTTATAACGAAGTTAAAAAAACTCACATTTTTCAAAAGTGAAATTCTATTGAAGGACATTTTGTACCCTAATTTCTAACATTTTTAAAAATATAAAAACTTTCTAGAATTAAATATGATCTAAATAAAACTTGTAGTACTACCGCGTGGCTATAAAATGAGCGAAAAAATTTTTTTTTTTTATTATTATTTTTTATTTTATTTAGAGTGGACCAAATCACCCCTCCTAAAGAGGCGGGCCTGGTCACCCCCGACGCTATATATATATATATATATATATATATATATATATATATATATATATATATATATATATATATATATATATATATATATATATATCATATATATATATATATATATATATATATATATATATATATATGTACTCAAGTCTATCTCTTTATATTATTTGCCTTTTAATACTTTGTACGTTATAATAACAAAAATATATGTATATATGTATATATATAATAATAATTACAATATATGTATGTATAATATATATATAACAATAATAGTAATAATAATATAATAATAATATTGTAATAATATATATAATAAATTATAAAGACATGCAGTTACTTGGTATCTTTGTAGCTCTCAACTTCTTTTAATAGTGACACTATTAATGATAATGACAGTAATATTAATATGTATATATGTATATATATATCTTTATATATATATATATATATATATTAATAACCTTAATGATATCCATATATTTATACATATTTGCTATATATTATAAAACCATATATATATATATATATATATATATATATATATATATATATATATATATATATATACATATCAGCTATATATATATATATATATATATATATATATATATATATATATATATATATATATATATATATATATATATACAGGGAGAGTGTACACATACTCGAAACAATGAAAATACCTCCCATTTTAATGGGTCGCCTTTCTGTTTTGCATTCATTTAATTTACACACTCATCCTCCAGGCAACATCTTACTGACCACCATTTATCCACATATATATACACATACTTAATTTCCTCACCCTTCTTCTAGACAACATCTTACAGACATCCCTACTACTTATATCCCTATGTGTAGGGAAGAAAGAATTGCCCACATCATATGTCCTGTGTGTCGTAGAAGGCGACTAAAGGACGGTGATAGTTGGGTTGGCAGCCCACTACCACTTATCTCTTGCCAGGAATGCTAATGCATGCCTCGGAGAAGGTTATGATCGCCGTAAACGGCCTTCTATCTTTTGGCGAAATTGTATGAATCACATGGGTACATGGAATGTAAGAGGAATAAATGTTGAGGAGAGAGGTGATGGATGTATTTAGAAAGGGCGAATTAGATTTGCTCGCTGTGACTGAAGCAAAGATGAAAGGAAACAGTGAAAATGAGTGGTGTGGTGTGAAATGTGTGTGTGCTGGCGTGGAAAGGAATTAGAGGGGGAGAGAAGGAGTTGCAATTTTGATGAGTGACTTGTGGTACAGAGCTATGGTAGACTTTGTGTGTGTGAGTACTTGAATTCTAATGGTTAAATTTAAGTTTGAAAAGGTCAAGGTATGTGTGGTTGTGACATATGGTCCATCTGAGGGAAATGTTGAAGAGAGTATGATTTTCTGGGATAATCTGAATGATGTTTTGGATGGGGCGAGTAGGAGCTTCAGATTGATTGTGTTGGGTGACCTAAATTTTTGGATAGGTGATCAAAAAAGGGATGGTATAATAGGCGGCTTTGGGGTGTCAGAAGAAAATGAGAATGGTAGGAAGGTGATTGACTTCTGTGAGGAGAGAGGTGTGTGTGAAGTAATACTTTCTTTAAGCACAAGAGTATTCATAAGTATATTAGAGTTGGTGTAGGTAGAGATGGTATCGAAATGAAAAATATGATAGTTTGTGTTGGTGAAAAAGGAGATGTTGAAGTATGTGTTGAATGTTAAATCAGTGAGGGGGTTAGGAATGGGGTTATCTGATCATTATGTTGTTTTATGTAAAATTAAGTTAGTGGGGGCTTGGATGGAGAAAAAAGTGATAAGGAAGGAAGTGGGTAGAATTAAGCTTGAGATGTTAAGTGAACAAGGTAATAAGGATAAGTATTTAAGATCTTTTGCTAGTAAGTCAGTTGAATGTGAGCAAGTTGATTCTGAAAAAATCTGGAAGCAAATGAAGGAAGCAGTTGTTAGTAGTGCAAAAGAAGTAGGTGGATGTGCTAAAGTAGGAAGAAAAATGTTAACTGTGAGTGGTGGAATGAAGAGGTGATGCAAGAGGTTAAAAGTAAAAAGGAAGCTTGATTGAATGTACTAAAATCCAATGATGAGGTTTCAAATGAAAGATGTTTGGAATTATATAAGGAGGAATAAAAGGAATACTAAAAGAGACATACATAGGAGAAAAGAGAAGTAAAGGACAGTTTGAAAGGAGGATAAATGGAGACCTACAAAGGAATGAGAAGCTTTTTGTAATGGAAGGGCCGAAAGGTTAAGAATGAGAAAAGGGAATCTGCTTAGAATAATGAACTAGGGATGGTACTTCATAACTGATGCAAATGAATGTGAAGGAGGGTGTTCATGGAGGAACACTGTGGCTAAAGCTGCCATAACATTGGCGTAATGAAGGTGATAGTGAATGTGTTGGTTTTATGGTGCAAAGGAATAATTATTTTTTGGGATGAGGTCATTAGTAGTAAGGAGGAGGTAATGGGTTAGATTGAGAAAGGTGAAGACTGGTTAAATCTGCATGTATAGGTAAGGAATTGAAGAATTTCTGGTTTTGAAAGATCAAGAACGGAGGCAAGATGGTGATTGATTGGATTTGGAAGTTGTGTAACAAAGCATTTATGGAGGGTATAGTTCTGAGGGATTGGAGGAGAGCAGTAATAGTACCTCTGTTTAACGGGAACTGTAGGAATTTTAGAGGAATTAGTTTATTGAGTATTGTAGGGAAGATATGTGCTGGTATTTTGGTTGAAAGAGTGCGTCATGACTGAAGGACTGTTTGGTGAAGAATAAGGTGCATTTGAAGTGGTAGAGGAAGTGAGGATCAAATCTTTACGTTGAAACAAATGATTGAGAAAATGAGAGAGAAAAAAAAATTGTATTTGTTTTATGGATTTGCAACAGGTGTATGATATAATTAATAGGGAGGCTCTATGGCAGGTGTTTGTGAGATATGGTGTTGGTAGTAGTCTTCTAAATGGAACCATAAAAGTATGTATGATGAAAGTGAAGCGTGTGTAAGAATAAATGGATTGAAAGTGATTGGTTTAATATTAATATCAGAGTGAGGCAGGGATGTGTTATGTCTCCTTGGTTATTCAATTTGTATATGGATGGGGTTATAAAAGAAATAGAGGTAGGGTGGCAGGGGAGGGTGTTAGAATGATGGAAAATGGAAGAGAGTGGAGGGTGCCTTACCTAAAATATGCAGGTGATTTGGTTGTGTTTGGTGAATTTGGAGAGAGTTTGAGAAGATTGGTAGGGAGAGATTTGGCAGGGTGTGTAAAAGGGAGGGGTTGAAAGTATAATGCAGCTAAGAGTAAGGTTATTTTGGAGTGGAGAACAGTCTTCTAATGTTGATAGTCTATGTTGGATCGGTGAGCAACTTGAACAGTGTTCTGAGTTTAAATATTTAGGTATATGTGGATAATGAAGGGAATGGATGTGTGAGAGTGTAGTAAAAAAGTTTCAGCTCACGGCCAACGGTTGTGACATGGTAGGAAGCTGGCTTGTGCAGTTAAATCGTTGGTGGATGTGAAAGGACTAAGTCTTGAATGTGCTAACTGATGAGGGTATGTTGTTACCTGTGTTAATGAATAGTAGTGAGACTAATGGTCTGGCAATACAGAGGTATAGATAAAGTACAAATGTGTTCAGTAATGGACAATCTTACAGTGCATTGTTAGGTGTGAGAAGAATTGATAAAATGAGGAATGAATGTATTAGAGAATGTGTGGTGTGAAGAAAGGGATAAATGAGAGAATAAATGAAAGTACAATTAAGATGGTTTGGTCATATGGAAAGGATGAATGAATAATTGGTTGGTTAAGCGATGTCTATGTGGTGAGTGTGCGGAAATGACTGATGAGGAGACCAAAGAAAAAGTGGATTGAGTCAAGAAAGGAATGACTGGAGGAGAGAAATTTGAGTTTGGGCAGAGGCACGAGAAGAA
>JABUQX010017060.1:25000-40000 GCA_015478945.1 Trachelipus rathkii | reverse complement strand
ACTCCTTCAGCCTCTCCTCATAGCTCTTACCCTCTAACCCAAGAAATCATCCTTGTTGCTCTACGTGCACTCTCTCTAGCATATCTAAGTCTCTTCTGTTAAATAAGGGGCCCAAACTTGTGCACAATACTCTATTACTGGCCTAACCTAGCTATTATACAGTTTACTTATTACTTCCTTGCTCTTGTAAACAACATTGCGATTTATTATGCCCAGCATCTTATTAGCTTTAATTCTAGCTTCCAAACATTGATTAGCTACTTTCAAATTACTGCTTATAATCACACCTAAATCTTTTTCTTGGTCCACAGCTCAAGCCACTCCCCATTCATATCGTAATTTTAAAAATATTTTATAAATATATGAGTAACCTATGTGAAGAACCTTACACTTTTTATATTACAAATGTTCATTCATTTGCAACTTATCTGCCCACCCAAGAAAGTTTATCAAGATCATTTTGAATCTTATGCATCCTTCACTATTCCTAACTGACGTGGCCACTTTAGTATCATCTGCAAACTTAGAAAACTTGCATTAAGTCCCTGGTCTAAATCATTTATAATATGAGGAACAATAGTGGCCCCAGCACTGAACCCCTGTGGGACACCACTCTTTCACTATCCATTCTTCACTATTTCCCATTTAGTTGTACACACTTGTTTTCTATTTCGCAACCACTCTTTAATCCACCATGTACCACTCCACCTATACCACATTTGCAATAACTTTTTCATCAGCCTTATGGTTGGGGAACCTTATCAAAAGCTTTTACTAAAGTCTAAATATACAATATCAAACTGGATCTCCTCGGTCACATGCAGTCAGTATGTATTCCATAAAATTCTAAAAGGGTTTGTCTACATGACCTACCTTTTTCTTGAAACCATTGCTGGGAGTCATTACAAGACCTGGTTATCTTCTAAATATTTCTCTTATGACCTTTCAGTAACTTTCCAGAACCTTTACAACAGAGATTGTTAAGCTAACTGGCCTATAATTTCCCAAATCTTTCCTTACTACCTCGTTCTTATAAATAGGCACAACAAATGCTGTTTTCCAGTCTCTGGTACCCCACCAAATGTTATAGATCGGCTTACAAAATCAAATACAGTAGCTTTGCAAATGCTAACACCCTCTTTCAGATTCTACCATATATACATCAGGGCTGCAGCTTTATGGATCAATAGGATCTAATAAACGTTTAATCTTTTACATCCAAATTCAAATTCTGGTAAGTCTATTTCGTTACATGAACAAGAACTAATAGTCTCCAAACTATTATCTTTTAATCTTTCCTCTGTAAACACTGAAGCAAAATAAGCAATGAAAATGTTGACCAACCCTTATCTGAACTCACTAAATTTCTATCAATTTAATTGGACCAATTGTCCTATTTCTTACTTTTAAATTTATAAAGACTAAAACTTCTTTCAGTTCTTAATTACTATTCCTTGCCTAAATTAATTCTGCCTCTCTCTTTGCCTTTCCTCTGACTGGTAAGTTCATTCTATTTCCTTTATAATTTTCTGAAATCACTATCCCCTATTACTTACCTTGAATATTTTTAAAACAATCTGCAGCTTTTCTTAATTTTCTCTCTTATCTCTCTATATCCACCAAACAGGTTTCTCTTCGCCACCCTAATGGGTTTATTTTTAAAACATACTGACTGAATATTCATTAAAATTGGCTTAAAACGTTCCCACATGATAAAACAGTTTTGGTCTTTAAACTCTTTATCCCAGTCAGTTATACTAAGCATGTCTCGAAATTTGGTGAAAAATCGCTATTTCGGAAATCTATGATCTTTTCCTTAATTACACTTGCAATTTGGCCCAGATATCACATTCATATTAAATCTAATTATATTATGGTCCCTAAGTCCTAAATTCTCCCTCAACTCTAACCTAATCCACCATACTTTCATCATTAGTTAATATTAATCTAATAGTGCATCGTTCTTGTGGGTTCTTGGACCATCTGGGTCAAAAGTTAATCTAGTATACAATTTATGAATGCAGAACTACTACGGTCCAAATTAGACAAGGAATCCAATGAAATGCCAGGAAAATTAAAATTCACCATATGACTGATACCTTTTTATTTACTGTGGCATGCTGTCTCAATTTCTTTCACAATTTCAGCATCTAATTCTGGGACTCTGCCAGGAAGGTCATAAAATGCCCCTTTCTATAGATGTGGAATGAGATCAAGGATGGGACCAAAAGGAATGAATCAAATATCATATTAATTTAAAGTCAGTCATAGTACAGATTGGAATTATTAGCTTTTAACATAAAGCGGCCACACCACCACCCATTCTTTCCATCTACGCTGTATAATAAGATGAAATTCCCTCTATTTCTATTCCTGAAAGGAGTCTCCTTATAAAATTCTTCATTAACCCATGCCTCATTTATGCAAATAATGTCTGATTCTCATTTATGGTTTAACTAATCAGCTCATCTTTTTATTTCTAAGGCTATGATCATTTGTGTAAAAGCATGATACTCGAATCTTATTTTTATTGCTATCATCTTTTATTTAAACCTTTAACAACATTAGTTTTATTTATCTTCCCACTATTACAGTTACCATTGCTATTAATGTGTAATCTAGTTTTAGCCCACCACCCCCAACCTTTTACCTACTTTTTTTGCCTAAACAAGTCTCCAAACTGGTATTGAAAAGCTCAACACCTTTACGACTCAAGTGAACTCCACCTGCTGAAAAAGATCTTATCCAGAAATTCTCTCCACAAATACAAAAACCTAATATTTTCTGAAAAACATAACTTCCTAACCCTTTCATTTACACCAGAAGCCTTAACTCCCCATTCCTGACCGCACCAACCTAGGTAAAATCCCAGAAATCATCCACCTTCTTCCACTAGCTTTCATCTTCTGCAATCATCTCCTATAATCTGCTATATAATTCTTCTACCCTATGCCCTATTCATTTGTACCCACATGCCAATAATATCCGCATCAACATTCGTGTAATGTATTCTCCTTGTCTATTTTATCCATAGGATCATTCACTCTGGCACCTGAATAACATACTCTCAATCGTTTCTTTGTATTCTTAGTTTGAAAAGTCCTATCTAGGTATCGTATCATTAGAGTCTCCAATTAGCAATTTTATTCGTCTTCCTTCAATGAAAACTCACATTACATTGGCATCTCTGATCCCTCCCCCTCTGAAGAACAGTCGAACCTGTTACTTGCAGGTCAAAGGCTCTGACTGACTTTCGAAGATCCTCATCTTTAAATCATTATTTTTAGTTTCTACAACTCTATATTCATCTGCCGAAGACCTATTATACCCTACTTTATTTCCTTTGCCCTCTCATCTCCTTGACCTAGGTGAATCCACATATTCCTGGTCTACCCCTATATTTCCGCTCCCTTCCTTGCCTCGACATCCGCTACTAACTTTTTTTCCTAACACTTCCCTTCTTTCTCAACTCAAATACTTCTTCTTTCAATCCATTCACAGTTTTCACTTCGTTCTTGCATCTCCTTCTTAACAACACATTCTCTACATTCAAATCACAAAGCAGAGGCATCTATTCACATATCACCTCTACAGTCCCACAGATATCACACAGAGCATACATACTTTAAATTATTATTAGCTTACTAACCTGTACCTATTATTTTACCAACTGCAGTTTAAATATCACAAAAGCCTAAAAGAAATAAACTACTCTCTTTAAAATAGGTTAAAAATTTAAACAATTTATTTAGCTTAGCCTAGGCTAGCCAGGGATATATAAAAGTTATAAGGTAAGCTTAACTGTAGTCTGTGACTGGAAAACCTAATTTAATTCAAATTATCACTAAATTAAAGTAACAATTAATAAAGACTGTATTTAAATACAGAAAATCTATTTAAGAATCCAAAATAAACCCAGACACAGAAAACAGTAAATCTCTTACCTATGTTAGCCTTGGGTTAGGCTATCAAATTTAAATTATCCCAAAATTAATATAACAATTGTTAATGACTGTAGTTATATACACAGCAGTAGTGTAATTAGAAACACAACACTAATTTGTTTACTAAATTCACTTTCAAAAACACAAATTATATTAGTAAAATTGGTAGCCTAACTATATCGTAAAAAATTGTAAAAAATTTACAATTTGATGTAGTGATAAATTGGTTATTTATATATATATATATATGTATATTATATTATATATAAATATATATATATAATATATATATATTTATTATATATTATAATTATAATTATATATATAATATATATATATATATATTATATATATATATATATATATATATTTATTCTCATTTAAAAATAACATTGTAATACAAATGAAGGAAGCAATTTGTTTAGCAGTCAGAAGGAAGTATGTGAATGTGCTAAAGAGGAAGTAAGAATGTTAACAGTTCGAGTGGTGGAATGAAGATATGATGCTAAAAAGGGTTAAAGTAAAAAGAATTGTGGCTGAAGTTTCACTACAAGCAAATGCTCGAAGTTTCAAAAGAAAGATTTTTGGAAAATATTTAAGGAGGAAAAAAGAATGCAAAAAGATGCATACGTAAGAGGAAAAGAAGAGGTCAATGAACAGTTTGGAAGGAGGATGAATGGGACTTACAAGGGAATAGAAACTCTTCTGGAAGAAGCGCGAAAGGTTAAGAATGAGAATAAGGGAACCTGCTCAGAATAATGAATAGGATTGTGCTTTTGTAACTGATGAATGGATGTGGGGAATGTGGAAATAACACTTCGAAAATCTTGCAAATTTGGTAGTAAGAAGAGAGTGATAGGTGAATTGGTGTGATGTGAGGGAAGTGGAAAGAACACTTCGAAAATCTGCATAATACTTGGCAGTTAATGAAGAGGTGATAGTGAATTGGTGTGGGTTTGATGGTGCAAAAAGGAATAGGTATTTTGAGGATGAGGTTTTAGCAGGAGGAGGTAATGTGGTAGAGTGAGAAAGTTCTGAAGGTAAATCTGCAGGTTATAGCATGAAATTGACTGAGATGAAAAGATCAAGAACGGAGGCGAGAGGTGATTGATTGGATTTGGAAGTGTGTAATAAAGCGTTTATATAGGAGGGTATAGTTCCGAGGATTGGAAGAGAGCAGTAAAAGGTTACCCTTATATAAGGGTAAGGGAGATATAGGTAGTTACTGTAGAAATTATAGGGAATAGTTTATTGAGTGTTGTTGGGAAGATATATTCTGGTATTTTGGTTGGAAAGAGTGCGTTGATTTGACTGAAAGGACTGATTGGTGAAGAACAGGTGCGTTTAGAGGAAGAGGATGTGTGAATCAAATCGTACATTGAGACAAATGATTGAGAAAATGAGGGGGAAGAAGAATAAATTGTTATTTAGTTTTATGGGATTTGCAACAGGCGTATGATAGGGTTAATAAGGAAGCTCTTATGGCAGTGTTAGTGATATATGGTGTCTGTGGTAGGCTCCTGAATGGGATCAAAAGTATGTATGACGATAGTAAGCGTGTGTAAGAATAAATGGTGTCAAAAAGTGATTGGTTTAGTATTAATAGCGGAGTGAGACAGGGTTGTGTTATGTCTCTTGGTTATTCAATTTGTATTGGGATTTGTGTTATGGAAAGTATAGAGGTGGGGGTGGCTGGAGCTGCGGTGTTTACAACGTTCCGAGATGAGTGGAGTGTCCCTACCTATTAAATATGCGATATTTGGTTCTTGTGTGTAAATCTGAGGAAGAGTTTGAGAGGATGCGTAGAGAGATTTGGCAGGGGTGTGTAAAAGGAGGGGCCTGAAAGTAACGTAGATAAGAGAAGGTTATGGTTGTGAGTGAGGACAAGTCTCGTGTGAAGTTATGTTAGATGGTGACCGCAGCTGGAACAGTGTCTGAGTTTAAATTTTTAGGAATATGATTGATTGAAGAGGAATGGATGATCAGAGGTGTGAGTAGGAAAGCTTGTGAAGGCAGGAAGATGGCTGGTGCAATAAATCTTTGGTGAATGTAAAGGGACTAAAGTCTTGAGTGCGCTAAGGTCTTACTTGAGGGTATGTTGTTACCGCGTTAATGTATATAGTAGTTGAGACTATGGTCTGGAACAAGAGGTATAGATCTAAATTTCAACGTGTTCAGATGGACAAACTTTAAAGGCGTGTTAGGTGTGAAAAAGAATTGAATAAAATGAGGATGAAACTATTTAGAGAGTTATGTGGTTGAAGAAAGGGTGTAAACTAGAGGGAGAATAAATCAACAGTACGTTGAGATGGTTTTTGGTGCATAAGCTAAGCATCAGTCAAATGTCAGTTGGGTTTAGCTGATGATAAAGGTGAGTTTAACAAATCGACCAGCTGGGAGACCAAAGAAAAAGTGGATGGAGTCAGTGAACGAATGTCTGAGGAGAGAAATGTGAGTTTGGCAGGGCGAGAATAAAGGTTGCATAATAGGAGTGAATGGTGATGTTTTGTTTGGTATGTGTTGTGGCCCACCTGGGCCCAGGGATGAACCCTACACTTGACGATATGCCATACTGAGGTCCGTCGCGGTCCCGTGAAGCTCTAGAGTGGATTTTCAGATCTGCGACGAGTTCTCACTAATATTTATAGAGGAGGGGACGGTAAGGCTGGACTTTCTTTTCGACCTATATGTCATTTTCTTTCTTCTAACTTTTCTTTTCTTGATGCATGCACGCACCTTTTCCCCCAGTCCTTGGGGAGGAAGAAGGAATATATATATCATTATTATATATATATATATATATATAATATATACTAATACTATATATATATATATATTATATACTATATATATATTATATATATATATATACTAATATATAATATATATATATATATATATATAAATATATATATATATTATATATTTATATATAATTATAGATATATATATATATAGATATATAGTATATTTATATATAATTATATATATATATATAATATATATATATAACTATATATAAATATATATATATAATATATATATACTATATATAACTATTATATATATATATATATTATATACCTATATATATATATACTATATATATATATATATATATATATATATATATAATATATAATATATTACTTACATTTACCAGACTATAGGAGTTGGGAATTAGTATATATATATATATATATATATATATTATAATAGTATACTATATATATTATATTATAGTATTTATATATATATTAATATATATATATAGTATATATATATATTATATATATATATTATTATTAATATATTATATATTATATATATATATATATATGATTGAGAGAGAACTTATATGTAGCACCTATTATTAGATTATTTAAAATGTAAAAATGTAGGTAATGGGGAGTGAATATTTTTATAACTGTTAGCATGAGATAGGTCTCATGACATGGAGGATAAAGGAATTGACTTTTAATGGTTTGAAATTTAAAGTCACTTTAATTAGTACTGATTCTTATTGAAAAGTTGTGAATGAATCCATCCTGTTTTTGGACCCACCCTTTGAATTGTAGTGACATTTGGATTATTTAGAACAACGATGTCATTTTCTGAATAGCGACGTCAGGAGTATTTTGAACAATGATGTCACTTTTTAAAGTGACGTTAGGATTATTTTGAACAATGGCGTTGTAGGGGAGAGTATGGGAATGAAGGGCAACATTCACACAATTGAAAACCCCAGGAAGAAGAAGTTGGATGGTTTTTGGCAGCCCATGAATAAAAAGATAGTCCCATAAATTAGCCCTAAATAATAAATAAAAAAAATGAAAAAGAAGCTAAGCTGCTGAGAGTTTACTTAACAGAGGTTTTCTGCAACTGTATCTACATTCGAATCTGTATCAGTTTCTGAGTCCTGGACAAGAACATTCAGGTTCATCCTACAGGAAGGTTTAGTTTTTGGACCATCCCCTCCGTTTTAATATCCGTCGAAGTGATGGATTCACAATAGATGTTGGAGTCGAAATGAAGAGAATACTTAAATTTTATGAAGGATGAATTGGAACACAAAATTAAGGGGATAAATGAAAAAGGGTTAAGGTGTTATGTTTGTTCTCAGAATGTAAAATTTATATACAAAAGAGAAATTGTGAGTTTTTGTACTTTCAACAATGGATTTGGTCAATGTGGGAAAATCCGATATTGAACAATAGTGGGAAACGAGAAACATTTTGCAAAAAAAGCGGAATCATTGTGAAAGCCTGAATCAGAAAGAAAAAACTTGGTTTGGTTGAAACTCTTGTTCAGCTTTGCAAGAAATATACTGAGCAAGGTGAGTTATATATACATTGTAGGGAGGTGAAACGGATGCAATATATGAATATTTGCCATCAAATTAACGATGGGATTCACGCCCCCAACTAGTAAAACACATTATATTCTTTTGTTATCAAAGTATGAAGTGGTAATTTGTTTAAACAGAAACTTGATTCATAAAATTTTTAACATAACCTTAGAAAGTAGGTTTTTCAATGAAAGCCACAAGAGGGTCTGATGTGTTGGATCCCTCATTCTCGGTGAACCTTCTGAATTTTGGGAGTTCACACGAAGAGCTGTTGGAAAATATTAACCACCAATGCTTTATATGCAACGCCATATAAAGCATTATTGCATAAATGTATGTTTCAAAAATTGATGGTTAATTGATATTGTGGTGGACCTACTTTTGATGAATCTGAGTATGGCTTTGAGAAACAGATTTGCTCAGATATCATCAATCAGCAAATTAACTCAATGGGTTTTTAAATAAGCATCAAAACCTGTTAACATTTTACTTATACGGTATGTACTATGCCTAAGAAACACACAAAAATTAGTACATTCAGAAAATGGGGTTAGCAATGAACATAAATAATATTGAAACCAGCTCTAATGGTGAAATCACCATTACGACGTCACTTTTTAAAAAGTAGTAGTTAGGATTTTTTGAAAAATGACGTTACTTTTTAAAAAGTAGTGGCGTCAGATTATTTTGAACAATGCTGTCACTTTAAAAAGTGTTGACGTCAGTTTTTGAACGATGACGTCACAGGATGAATCGGTCATCCTCCGAACACAGCTATAAATTTATATAACTCCCAAGAGTAAGGCTCGTCTATCTGTTATTTACAAAGATGAAAATTAACTCGAGTAAGCTTTTGTAATACAAATTTATTTATTTTTCTTTTTTTTATCACAAAAATTCATAATAGAGTATTATTAAATGCATTATGATTGGATAAGCACTCCACCAATCATTGACGATTATTAATTTGTATTAATCCTTCCAAATCTGAACAAAAGTGCAGAAACGCAACTCTTAAATTATTGTAATATTTTATTTATCATTGAAAATTACAAAATCTTGGTTGTTATTAACAATTACTCTTTTAGGAGACTGAAATATTTGGAAAATCAAATTTTTTTTTGTTGTATTTTCTTGTATGGTTGGATCTGAATTATTTAAAATAAAGGTTTCTGCCATTCTATTGTCAGTTACCAAAATGGAAAAAATATTTGCTAGTTTTGGATTGATTTTAGTGAATTTAACATATTATTTGTGATTTGGCAAAGTTTTAGGCAAGATTTTAATGACTTACATCTTTTATTATTTTATATGATTAAGTAAAGTAATCAACGTACTTACTTCATTTTGATTTTTTTTGTAAAGAATTTTAATTTTGACTGGTATGAATGTATTTATTATACATGTAAAGCGTTTGTATTTTATAGTTTACACAGTTGTTCTTTCAGTGGGTGAAGCTATATTTACATAGTTGAATTTGTGCTCCTTTGACTCTATTTCAGTTTGTGAAGATACATGCATAGTTGAAAGACTATTTTCCAGCAGTTTAGTTGCAGTTGTGAGTTTGTCATCACCTCGAAGACTTCAAGTCTGTCACTTCAAGAAACGTTCAGAAATTTGCAATTATAGTTATCCAAATACAATCCTCTCTGTAAAACTAAATAGATTGGTACGTAAAAAGGATTCTGATACGTTTGATGAATATGAGGTATGCGCTAATTTTTTTTTCTTTTTTTTTTTTTTTGTTGTTAAATTTATTTCTCCCATTTAAATCAGGGGCCTTGGCTTATATGGTCGCGACCTAAACTTGGGTCACCAAGACTAATCAGAATTATTTTTTTTATTTATTTATTTAAATTTAAAGCTTCTTTGTGTAAAACACCAAAATGTCTGCAGATTGAAGGGTATATTGGTACACTTTGT
Organism: Trachelipus rathkii; assembly: GCA_015478945.1. Classification (NCBI taxonomy): domain Eukaryota; kingdom Metazoa; phylum Arthropoda; class Malacostraca; order Isopoda; family Trachelipodidae; genus Trachelipus; species Trachelipus rathkii. Next base: position 29,785 of record JABUQX010017060.1, on the reverse strand, counting down.
AAAAATTAATAATTGCCAAGCTTATTAATATTACTACATTAGCATATTTAATTTCAAAATATATCCATGGGTTATGAAGTTGATCGTCTTGTTAATTTTGAGTTGTGGCCAAAAAAGGTTAAATCAAGGACCTCTGATTTAGATTGTGTATGTTTTAAAATATTTGGAAAGTATGAATTTTTTTTCTTTTTCTTTTAGAGACTCGTTGTGTGCTTGGAAGAATCTATATTTATCCATAATATTAGGGACATGAAAGTGTTACATACCATAAAGGATACTCCTCCCAATTTAAGCGGGATTTGCGCTCTTGCTATATCAAGCGAGCATTGTCTTTTGGCCTATCCGGGATCAAATGTGGCGGGACAAGTACAGATATTTGATGCATTAAACCTTCAAGCTAAAATTATGATCACTGCCCACGACGGTCCATTAGCAGCTTTGGCCTTTAATGAATCAGGAACTATGGTACTATATATATATATATCATATATATATATTATATATATATATATAGTTTAGAGCTATTGTATCTTTTATAAATCAAAATAATATATAATATATATATATATATAATATATATATATATATAATATATATATATATATTTCTTCCTTCCTTTCTCTCCCAACACTGGGAGGAAGGTGCGTGACAAGCATCGGAAAAGAAAAGCAGTAGAAGAATATGACAAAAGTCGAAAAGAAAGCCCAGCCTTTAATTAATTAGTAAGAACTCGTCGTCCAATCAGGAAAAATCCACCCTAGAGCTTCATGGGACCCGCGACGGATCCTCACTATGGTAAATCGTCAAGTGTAGGTTCATCCCCTGGCCCAGGTGGGCCACAAACCATATCCCCTTACAACACCCCGCCATTCTCTCCTATCATGCACCTCTTTCTCGCCTCTGCCAAACTCACATTTCCTTCTCCTGCAAAACATTCCTTTACTGACTCAATCCACTTTTTCTTTGCGTCTCCCAGCCGGTCGGTTCCCAACACACTCACCACTATACATCCGCTTAACCAACCGACTATCATTCATCCTTTCCACATGACCAAACCATCTCAACATACTTTCATTTATTTCTCATTACCACTTTCTTCACACCACACATCTCTCTAATAAGTTCTAAGTTCATTCTTCATTTTAACAATTCTTCTTCACACCTAGGCCACGCCCCTAAGATTGTCCAATTTGAACACATTGAACTTTTAGATCTATACTTCTTATTCCAGACCATAGTCTCACTTACTATACATTACCACTGTAACAACATACCCTCATCGCAAAACCCTTAGCACACTTCAAGACTAGTCCTTTTACTCATTCACCAACGATTTGAATTTACACCAGCCACTTTTCCTACCATTCAACAACTTTCCTACTACACTCTGCATCATCCTTCCCTTCTCATCCAACACATACCCTAAATATTAAACTCAGACACTTTTTCCAGCTCCTCACCATCTAACATAACTCCAACTGAGGGATGTCCTTTCACTTACAACCTAACTTCTACTCTTATGCTACGTTACTTTCAAGCCCCTCCTTTTACACACCCTGCCAAATCTCTCTATCAATCCTCTCAAACTCTCTTCAGATTCACCACACAGAAACAAATCATCCGCATATAATAGGTAGGCACCCTCCACTCAATCTCCATCCTCCATCATTCTAACACCATTTCCGCCACCCCCACTCTAATTCTGTTTCATAACCCTCATACCATATACAAGTTTGAATAACCAAGGAGACATAACACAGCCCTGTCTCACTCCGCTATTAATACTAAACCAATCACCTTTGAAGGAGAGATCTGTGAGTTTGGCAGAGGCGAGAATAAAGGTGCATAATAAGAGTGAATGGAGGGGATATGGTTGTGGCCCACCTGGGCCAGGGGATGAACCCTACACTTGACAGTATTGCCTTTGAGTGGGTCCGTCGCCGGTCCTGTTGAAAACTCTGAGGGGGATTTTTCTGACTACGACGAGTTCTTCACTAATAGTATCAGAGGGCGGTAAGGCTGGGCTTTCTTTTCGGCTTCCGTCATATTCTTTTACTACTTTTCTTTTCTGATGCATGTCACGCACCTTCCCCCAGTCTTGGGAAGGAAGATAATAATAATAATAAAATTATATAAAAACTATAATATATATATAAATACTATATATATATAATATATATATTACTAATATATATATTATATATATATATATAATATATATTATAATATAATATATATATATATATATATAAAAATTATATAAAAATATATATATTATATATATATATATATATATATATATATATATATATATATATATATATATATATATATATATATATATATATATATTATATATATATATATATTATATATATAATATATACTATATAGGATATATATATATATAATATATAGTATATAGTATATATAGTATATATATATATATATTATATATATAAATATATATTATATATAATATATATTATATATTATATATTATATATATATATATATATATATATATATATATATATATATATTACACACACACAGCATATAATTTAAATTTATTTTGAAATTAATTTAACTACTATGTTTCTTCACTGTTAAAAAGTTTTTTTTTTTTTCTGTAGATTGCAACGGCATCAGAAAAGGGTACAGTAATTAGAGTATTTGGTGTTGAGAAAGGGAATCGTCTCTTTGAACTTCGTCGTGGCATGAAGAGATGCGCTCATATTTACTCCTTGTCATTCTCAAAAAATTCGCAATTCCTTTTGTGTTCTTCTAATACAGAAACTGTGCATATATTTAAGTTAGATGAAGTAAACACACCTCCTGCTGTACATGAAGAATCATCGGGAATTATGGGTTGGATGAGCAAGGCTGTTAGTGCCTCGGCAAGTTATCTGCCTTCTCCAGTTACTGACATGCTGAGTCAAGGAAGGGCATTTGCTACTGTTATTCTTCCGTTTCAAGGCATCAGGAACACAGTTGCTATTTCTGTGTAAGTTTTAAAAGATTTTTTAAATATGTATGTAGAGTTGATAAAATAATAATATTATTATTATTATTTTATTATTATTATTATTATTATTATTATTTTTACTACTACTACTTTAGTAGCAGAGCAGTATTAGTAGTAAAAGATTAATAACATTTGGTAAAAGATGAATGACATTTGGTTTGTATATTCCATGTGATAGATAAAAATTGATTTAGTACCATGTGATAGATAAAAATTGATTTAGTATTAGGAATACTAAAAGAAAATACAAAATCTAAATTTGTTAGTAAAGAAGCTTAATAAAAAAGATTAAAATTTAATAGTTTCCAGCTTATTTACAAATATAAAAGTTTAAAATATATTTAACCCTAAAGAATAGTACTTTCTTTTAAAAAAGGTAGCCACTGCACACAGTTAGAAGAGGAATTAAAGGGTTGAAAAACTAAACTACCGTCTTCAGCAGGTTCTATAGTCAGGGGAAATTGAATTAGTTTACTTTTCCTGACTTTATTGAATTGGTTTGTGCAGATTTTGATAGCAAACCTCACTTCAGCATAAAGCAAACAGGATGTTTCTAGCTTACCGAAAGCATGGTGTTGATTTTAAGTGATCGAACTTTTTGTGTGGCAAGTGATTAGAGAGAATGTGAGATTTTGTGTCGCTTATTGTAAAATGTGAACTGTTTCATGTATCGCCTTTTTGTAAATATTTTTTATGTATTTTAGTGTTGTGTGTGTGTGTGCACTGAGAATAGTGTAACAACATACCTTGCCTTAAACTGTAAATAAATTAGAGAAAATCTACATGAACAGCAAATTTTAGTGTCTGTTTAAGTAATCAGCTCGGAGGTTCTAACCTCAGTTGTATACTGGAACGTGTACATGAGATAGAGAAGTGAAAAAAAATTCCTAAACTTGCTTCGACTGAGCCGTTATGATTATATATATATATATATATATATATATATATATATATATATATATATATATATTAATATTATTATATATATATATATATATAATATATATATATATATATATATATATATATATTAGTGGGATGCAGGTAACATCCGCATCCGCGGAGCATTCCGCACATTTTTTAAAAGATCCGCAAATCGGCATCCGCCTTTGCCGTCTGCGGATTGTTTTATTTGTCCGAGTTTGATAAAGAATTTATAAAAAAAATACTCAAGGAATGATCTGAACGCAAAACTTTAAATGAGAGACAATGGACTCGACTCAACTATGTAATGAATGACTCATGATCTCGCAGCAATGAAATTCATAAACTAATTTGATTCAATCAGAGTCTCATGAGATAGGGGATGCCAAAAAACATCAGCGCCTCTACAGCTTTTCTGTCTCCGATGTAATAATACCATTAATCTCAACGCTAAGAAGCATTTTGAAAAACCATCTTCAAATGAAAATGATGAACGGGTTTAAAAAAGAATGAAAAGAGGTAAATAAAACTAAAGCTAAGGAAAAAGTTTTTTTGTTTTTTTTTCTGTGGAAAATTAATGACCCTTCTTACTCATTGCAACTTTACCTAGAATCCCCCGTTATAAAGGCAGTTTTTTTTAAAGAATAATTTTTTTAGAAAAAAAACCCCAAAACCTTTTTTTAAATCGTCACTTTGTGTTGCAGTTGAAAAACTTAAATCCGACCAGTCTATTAATTCGGCACCCATTAAAAGGGCAAATAAAAACGAAATTACAAGAACCAACAACCCTCCTAGAATAAATCAAAAACAGATTCTACTGGTATAATTCTTAA